>JANBQC010000264.1:0-36574 GCA_027576995.1 Dimargaris cristalligena
TCAGTGGGGACTTTAGCTAAGGACATAAGCTCCTTAAGCTTGGGGGAATACTGCTGGTGGACCAGTAGGGCCACATGGCTGGTGGATGGGAAGGTGACATCCAGTAATCTGGAAGCATCTACCCCAAGGATACGAAGGCTCTTATGTACTTCGGCACGGGTTAGGTGGCGGTTTCGGGGGATGACCACATATTCAAAACCCTGGGGGCCAGAGTCTGGAATAAACATCCTGGTAGCTGTCTCGTAGCGACACTGGGCCTTGGCTGGGGGGGCGGGAACAGGCTTGCCTGGGTTCGCCTGGTGTCCTCGTTGGGCGGTCCGGGCATAGGAGCCATTGGGGGGGATCCTGGGGGAGTTCTGGGGGCCGGGCTGGGGGGTGGGCTGGGGGTTGGGCTGGGGGCGGCTGGGGGTGACTGATTGGGTAGCTAACTTGGCTTGGAGTTGGGCGACAGTGGCCTGGGACTCCTGCAGGGCCTTTTGGCAAGAGATAAGCTCAGCCTGGAGTACTCGATTTTCAGCTGCCTCTCTTTCCAGAACTTCTAATCTTTTCTCCAGCTCGGCTATAGCACTAGCACCAGTTCGAGTGGGCGGCATAGTGGGCTAGTCATTGCGGGCGTACGGTAGCAACGTGGTCAAAATCGCCAGGGCCAAGTTCGAAATTCGAAATTCGAATGAGATCTCAGATCTGAGATGCGAATTTCGAAATGTTCACAGAATTGGCGGAATGTTCAACAGATCGTCGGGGTGTCCACGTAATCGTCGTTCTGGTGGACAGGTCGGACAGTCGGGGCGTTGTTTCGGGCAGTCTTGCGGGTGCCCAAAGGGTCGAAATCGATGGATGGATAGTCGTGAATGGTTCGAAAACGAGTAGCCAAAAAGTTGGGTACATAAAAATGAAGAAAACAAAAACAAGATGCGGCCTTAGCTCAGTTGGGAGAGCGTCAGACTGAAGATCTGAAGGTCTCGTGTTCAATCCACGAAGGGCGCATTTATTTTTTATTTTTATATCATAGATTATTATGCCTTTTCTATCAAATAGGTTTTTATTGTGTGGGATATTAAAAGTATACATTAAGTTGTGTATTAGAAATATGTCTTATTACCCAGAAAATAGTTCCAAGAATATATATAATATTCCAGTAATATCAAATGTACAATAGCATAGGTTATAAAATGAGACAGATATACATTATATTAAATGGGTATAGTAATGATACCACTACAAAATACACAATATGGGTGAAATTCAGCCCTGCTATATAAGGGTTTGCATTATACATGTATGGGAAAATATATGGGAAATGTATTTTAAACTAGTAATATTGGCCAAATCTAATAGATTTTTCATTATACAGCTTGGATAAACTTCTCCCATATCAATACCTCGACTTTTTTATTGAGATAAATAATTTTATGTCTTATTGGCCCATAAGGGCTGATGAACCCATTGTTTACCCTCATAATTGAATAGCATAGTCTGTTAGAAATCACCTGATCTATTGTAATTCTTGTTCAGCTCTTGTGAGTACTATTTTATTCACTTTACAGTGGCCACATCCCCTTTTGGCTATGGGTGTGTCCTCTATTCAATAAAACAACTCAACTGGAGTTGTTGTTTTCTCTTTGTGGCTTTCTTCCTTATTCATTACTATTTTTCCTAGTGATTATTTCCTTATATAATAAAGCTTGTGGTTTTCATTTATTCATTCAAACATTCTAACATAGTCAGATACTGGACCATTATTGCTGTACTTCTCCAGGTGGTGGCTCTGTTATGAATCCTCAAAACTAGTTGATTATCCTTTTTTAATGATTCATGGGTGGGCCTTCTGAAGGATGACTGCCCATACTACAGCTGTTCCTATGGCTGATGCATGGGTTTTTAGAATTGGCATCTATATTAAGAACAAGTTATACAAAATATTCAAGCACCAGGTGAATCCTGTATGGCTAAGATGGGTGATCAATATTGGGTATGGATTATACATTATTTATCCCAGTTACCTCCAATTTCTATTTTGACCAGGATTGCTCATCAATTGGAAACAGGCTTTCCTAGTCTGCCATACTATTGGCAAGCTACCCTCATTTATTATAGCACCCAATCAATGTTCTCCACATCCCTGTATAAAGAATGGCCTGAAGGGTATGTTCTTCCCTATTGTATTGATCTTCCTAGTTCTATGATAACACTACTAGATGGCATATTCAACAGAATTATTAATCGACCATGGCTACATCAGGTAATATAATGGTTGGAAGGCCGCAACCTTTTCCATTAATTTCATGAAGATAAAGGGTATAACCCAGACCCCCTTCTCCTGTCTTCCCTTTTATTCATACCTAGACCTAAGATGTTGATAAATTCTGTCACTTTCAAGAACATTACTCTTGAAATTAGAATCTACGATGTTCACTGATTAGTGAGTGGGATGGTTCGTAGGGACAGGTCTATAGTTAGGTTTTAAATCAAGCCAAGTAGGGTCAATCGCAAATGGCTCGCTTTGTGCTAAGCCCGGCACCGATTATGATGTGGCTGTAAAATGGCTTTTATTAAAAAAAAAATCCAAGGTCCCATGGTTCACAGTAGTTCAGCCATATACGCTTCTTTTAATATCGCCCTTCGGCCGGGTCATACGTTCTAGTAATTTAAGAATCGACCGACAAGCTTAGATGATCAGTTTTCTCATTATAACAATAATGAAGTTGACCAATCACGATTGTAGTAAAACCGGACATACCGAGACCCGGTATTCCAGTATAAAGCCCGGTTTGTTCCTCCGCGACGTTGGGTACTGCATCTGACTATTTTCAAAGCCTTCTCGAATAATAAGTCTTTTGTGTCTTTAGATTATATACTCGCTCGCTTACCCCCCACCCATCCTGCTCTACTCCTCCCAGTAATTTAAACCGTTAGGTTGTGGGTTAAAATTGAATTCGCGTCCGTATCTTAAATACAGGCAATCCTAATGCATTCGATGGCTGTTTTATCTGGTGCGCACTTCCCCACCGAAATAGGTAAGTTGATTTAGGGTACTATGTGACCTTGTGGGGGAGAGAAATACGAGAAAATAATAACTGGTTCAGCATGTTTAATATTGTTATTGTCGAGCTTAACGAGGCCCTACCGACTCCCCTAACTGGACTGAATGCATTTTGCTTTACCCCATGTGCTCTGGCCCTGTCCCTAATTAACTCCAAACTTAGCCTCTCAATTAAAACCGTCCGTCCGAGGCGTCATTCTGTCCGTTTTAAAAGAAATCAAGTTCAACAACGACTATATCCCCACCCTTTTAGTGCATGGCGAATATACCGAAATCCCTCGCTGCCCTGAGGGATCTGTAGCCATCCTACTTCATTATGGATCCGATGGATTATACATGTGCAACCTGTTGATGGCTGGCACCCGCGAGTTCGAAAACGCCAACGCCTTCGTGGGGGACATCTTTTTATTGGAATCGGGAAGTAATGCTCGCATTGATGTTTTCCTGGTCGCCCCACTTGCCGCCACCCCGGAATTTAAGAGGTGGGCCAGAGAGGACCTCACCTCAATCATTGCCCGACAAGGCCTTCGGTACGATAATAAGCATATGAATGTACAGGCTTGGGATAGACCGAATGCATACTCCCCAGCCGTGCTCCACCGATCACCCAATGGCCAAGTGGCTACCAGACGTGGCCCGCAAGTTAGGGAGGCCACCTTGCCTGCCCGGGTGTAAGTAATGTCTCTCTCGCATGCTGGAACCCGTCAACTATAGCCCTGAGTCATTTTTTTAAAATTATTTTCGTATCAGGGCACCGCTAGGTCAACAAGTGTTTTACATCGCCCCCTCCTTGTGTACTATATGGTTGGATTGAGTCAATCCAACAAGAATTATAAAGATGGGAGAAGTTCATTCAGGCTGTATAATGAAAAATCCATTGGATGAGGCCAATATTACTGGTTAAAAGATATTCTCACATATTCGTCCATACACGTATATTGTAAGACCTTATACATCTGGTTTGAATTTCACCCAGATTGACTTATTTACTGGTCCGTCTCAATGGGTCATCCCAGCATCCGATATCACTTATAAAATTGTATTACACCGCAATTAGCCAATTGGATGCCTATGTTGTGACTGAACTTACTGCACAATGCAACGGGACTTGATAACTTTATAAGTGATAGCCCGGTGGTAAACGGAGATCACTGGGAAGAACTAACTGTAAACTTGAATAGTGTAAAACTGCTTAATTATATTGGGAGAATGCCCAGCGGGTATTTATATAAAACTTGGTTAGTAATAAAAGAACATAAACATAGCGACCTACTGGTGCTACCATAGTACTGGAATACCCAACGGGTAGTTATGAATGCTGAAGGTCGGACCTCCAGTGATGGTCTTTACGTTTTTCAAAATTCAACCAGTTTGGCCAGGGTGTGCTTTTAAGGGTTAATCAGGTCCGGCCATAACACAAGTGTGAAGTGCGTGGTAATATTATGGGTTTGGTATTTGCTTGTGAGAATAATGGAGCGGTAAACGTCAGTTGCACTTAAAACATCCCCCAGTAGCTTTACATGGCTGTGGCGACACCCTTTCCCCATCACTCCTTAAATAATTAGTCAGCCGGAAGACTGAATAGAGGGAGTTGGAACTTTAGTTAAAGACTCTGGTTCACCACTTGGCCAACGTCATCTAGCTGCCCCCTTGCTGAAACATCCCCCCCACCTATTTATAGAGACAACAAAACCCTCCTTGCCCCACACTGTCAAATTTGTTTACTAGTTCAACCACTCTCACACATTTTCTCTTACCTCTCTACCCACCCTTAATTAACTACCGTATTACCTCTTATTGTCCGTACACCCCCATTGTTAGTATATATCTATATATAGCTATATACATTTTCACCATGTCCGCTGATCCCGCCCAAAGTGCCATTCTGGCCCAAGTCTCGTCTTTTCAGACCGCCTACGCCGCCCGTTCCCCTCGGGCCATTCTCATTGGAGCGACCGGCGAAGTGGGCAAGGAAGTTCTTCAAGCCCTCCTCACCAGCGGGGCCTTTGAACAAGTAACCACCCTGGCCCGCCGCACCATTCCCGATGAACGGTCCCAGGCTACTTTCAGCGCTGACGCGGAAGCCCGGTCGCGGGCCGTCGCCACCCGTTGGGTTCAGCATACAATGACCGATTTCGACCAACTGGGGGAACCCGCGCAACTACCCTTGTTTGAAGGGCATACTCACGCGTTTTGCTGCCTCGGAACGACCCGCGCCAAATCGGGGGCGGAGGGCTTTCACAAGGTTGACCATGACTACGTGGTGGCCTTCGCTGAACAGTTCGCGCGGGCTAATGGGACGTCCGTCGCCCCCAGTACCGGCACCAATACCGACGCCGATGGTGATGTTACGGATCAGCCGAAGGCCGACAACGACCTGTACTTGGCCCTCGTGACGTCGCTAGGGGCCGACCGCCATTCCCGTATGCTTTATACCCGCACCAAGGGCGAGGCCGAGCATCGGTTAAAGCAACTGGGTTTCGGTCGCTTGGCCATTTTTCAGCCAGGTATGCTCATGTGCGAGCGTGAGGAAGCTCGGTCGCTGGAACGTCTGGTACACCACTCTGTGCGGGCGTTGAGCTATATCATGAGTACTAAGAGTATGGCTATTTCCACGGCCCTGCTTGGCCGGGCCATTGTCCACGATGCCTTGAAGCATCCTCTGGCTGGCCCACGGGCCCCCGTTACGGAGACCATGACGAATTCGGCGATTATCAACTCCATCACTCCCTAAGAATCAGTCCACAAGGGTACACGGTAGCCGCCCGCACAACCTGCTATGGCTATAACACGTCCCTACAATACCCTGAGACTGGTTAATATTACATCACAAGCTCCATACGGTTTCGTTTGGGGGGACTATCCCAATAAATACCTTTCTAAATTGAACATCCTAAGCCCTTAAATCCGGATAATAATAAAACTTACCAAGCCCCAGGATTTTTAAAATGATAATGATTTGCTCTGGTCGAGCACAATACGGGATTGGCCACCAGAGAGGCCCAAAATACCAAATACCGACCAACTGAGGTAATTAAAGCTAATGTATATTGATGTTAAGTTATTTTAAAACAAAAAGTCGGTTGAGCGAAAGACAAAGGACATTAAGAGTGTGGTGAGGGAATATCGTAAAACAGTTTAATGGGCTGAAATATTGGAAATACGGTGTAAAAAAAAAGGAACAAACATGACACAGGAAATGCTACGAACCATTATTTGGAACGGAAAAGGGTCGCCCAAGTGAGCGGGGGGGTGCGTTGATATGGTATCCGGGGGTACAGAGAAGGCTGAGCGATTATTCGGAACAACAACGAAAATAGGGGAACAGGCATCATCGAAACTGGATCACACACGGTGAGTTCAAGTAACTCAGTGGCGGGCTAATAAGACTAGACCGAGTCCCGGTCACGATATAATTAAGTGCTAGCGGATTTAAAAGCACGGAAGAAGGGGGTCATAAAATAGAGGGGGGAGGAGATTGGGAAGTGCAAGCAACGGATGATCGAAGGTTTAATTAAAACGTAGAGATAAAGAAATGTCACGAAGGGAAGGAGAATCTTCGCAATTATCTCTTGAAGAACTGTTTGGGGGAGTTGGCCGTTTGGAGACTCTCGATTTCATTTTCGAGTTGCTTCACCAGGGTGTGTTCGGCCTCGAGGTCCTTGTTAAGACGATCGCGCTCGGAAATAAGGCTCTGTTCCCATTGACGGAAGCGGTTTTCTTCCATCTTAACCTGCTCGGTAAAACGTTTACGCAGGGCCTCTTCCTCGTCCTTGAAGAGCTTGTTGTCTCCCTTCTTGGGCTTGGCCTCGCCGAACTTGCGGGTCTTCATTTGTTGGGATCGGTACTTGTCATAGTGGACATCCTCGGTCGTGGAGACGAGATCCAACATGTGGGTGCGGATCAACAGGCTGCGCAGCTTCTTAAAATCGCAGTGTAGGTCGTTCTCCACCTCGGCCACGCCCCAGGGATATTGGCGGCCAATGACCTTGCGACCGTCGGCGGTTTCGACTTCGTCGAGACTGCCAATGATGGCGTACGGTGTGGCGGCCACAATGTCTTTGTTACGTACCGTGGTGCTCTCGTCCTCGCTCTCGACGGGCGGGCAGTAAATGTTAATATTTTGGGCGGAGATCACATCCATCACCCGCTTCTTAAAGAGCTTCAGGGCGGCGGGCGAGAGGGTATCGGCCTTGGCAATAACGGGAATCAGATTAACGCGGGAACCGATGGCCTTCATGGCCAGCACATCCAGGGGCTTCAGAGTGTGGCCCGTGGGGCGAATAAAATACAAGCAAGCGTGAACACGCATATCAATGATGCCCTTGCGGGAGGGCTGCTGCTCCTGGCGCAGATAGGACTCGTATTGGTTTTCAATGAAATCGACCACTGGGAGCCAGCATTCCGAGTTGTCGACGTAGTCGCCAAAGCCGGGGGTATCAACGATGCTAAGTTTGACCTTGAACATCTTTTCCTCGACCTCTGGATACGGAAAAGAGGGGGGATTGTTAAGAAGGTCGGCAATTGAAGTAGAATCGGGTATTGTTAGAGCGGTATCTAACGGTTAATGGAGACGGATCTCACATAATGGGAGGGGGCAGTAGTAAACCCGAGTTTGGTGGGGTGTCGGTGGGAGGGGGGGATAGTTTGTATAAGGCAACTTACCGGCCTTGGTGACACTAATGTCAACGGTCCGTTCGGTTTGCTTCTTTAGGCGCTGGTTAGGGTCCTTGGGCTCGACGATAGAAGTGGTGAACATGGTGTTGATAAAAGTGGTTTTGCCCAGGCCCGATTCACCTAAAGCGGGGCAAAGTTGTGGGGGAATAGGTATGCGGTACAGGGATGAGTAGGGCTAGATGGAGCTTTTAGGGTTAGATGAGAGTGCCTTGTCTATGGAATCGGCGAGTTGCACAGGGCAAACCAAGTCCGCTGTCCAGGGCTAAAACAAGGGACTTACCGACCACCATCACGGTGAAGTTGGAACCCAGCTTGGTCACAATCTTATGACGCTGGTTGGGCAGGTTAGCAATACCGATACCACCCGAGGCGTGCATGATGAGGAGTTGGAACGGGTTGTTGGGTGGGTTAAAAAACGGGGATATGTTTATGAGATGGAGCAGTAGCGCAGCCGAGAGGTACGGGTGAGGGAGAAGATTGCGACACTGCAAAACGAAGGGCTGGTAGGAGTAAGTAATGAGGCGCAACGGAGATGGCCCAAACAAAGAGAATGAGAGGGAGAAAAAGAGAGAAAGAGAGTGGACAGGACAAGAGATGAAATTCCAAGACAGGGATTGTGAGGCAGAGACCAGGATAACGCTGGAGGGAAGGGTGTCGGGGCTCTGAACACTGCGATTATGCTATAGAGGGGACTTGCGGAGCTCTGGTGGCTTAATGATTAGTTTAGAGAAGCCTACCGTATATACTCTCACTTAATCCTCTATCCAGCCAGCGGGACATGCCCACCTACTATCGTGTATGCACTGGAAAAAAAAACAGGGGACTGACCAATAAGATACGGGTGAGGAGTGACTCTGTCTATCCAGCAGCATATATTCTGCTTTCCCTTAATCAATTATCCCCGCCACTTAAAATGACCCCATCAGCAGCTCCTCCCCAGCCAGATACAGTCCGCCCCCCCGGCCTGGCCTATATAAACCCCAGTCCGTCTGCACGGGTCCAGCTCAGCCCCACATGCCTTTACCACTCACCTCGCATTGGATACTATTCTCCCCTGTAACCCCCTCCTCCTGGATATATGTGCTACACAGGCCCAGCGACCCCGTTATCCACACGGGTCGGCCCACCCACACGTCGAACCTACTCTCTTCAATACAAGGCTGCTGCGAATCCCAAGTGTGACTCCACACTGTAGGTGCTCGTTATTGTGATACTTTTTCCAATAAGCGAATTGGCGCCCACTCGCATGGTGTTGCCCTTCCCTCTGTGTCTACTGGAAAAACAAGACAATGAAAGGTAACCTGAAATCAGGGTTAAGTGTACCCATCCTGTCAGACTAGCCGCCCAGCATCCACCCATGTATGTGCACCAAGCAAAAATAGCAAGTGGCACCAAAATCAACTGGTTGTTTCATACTTCTCATCAACTCAATAGTAACTGCCCACCCCTATTCCTAAAATATTCCCTGTAGGCCACATAAAGAGGGGGGATGGGCAGTATAAGAAGGGCTATACGATACACCGAGTCAGTCCTTTGGAGCCCAAACAGTCAAACTCCCAGGCGATTCCCACATTGCGCTCTTTAGAATAGAACCCCTACTAACATAGTGAAGAAGGGCGAACCTCCATGCTGGAGAACACGCCAACTTCTCTTTATTAACCCACATTTCCCCCGATATTCGACCCAATTCTAGGCGAGTCTCACCAGTGGGGCGGAGGTGAGGCGCGATCCTACCGAGTTGGTCCAAATGGCTTAAACAGACCCCCCGGTCTACGAGCAGGTAAGCACTCCACCACACTGTAGCACCATTCGTGGGATGGGGGCGGTGGGTTCTACTAAATCGTGGACTGATTCAAAGGAATGATTCAGGCAATTAATACGGTGGTGGCTAGCGGCCGATCGGATTTCCCCAGGTAGTGGAGACCGGGACTCCTCAACCAGGCCACTCCCGCCCCCCAAGCTTAGAAAAATTACTGAGAGTAATTCCCATCCATACTGTCTCTTTGGGCATGTCAATGTGCCGTATCTTGTCCATTCGGCTGCTCTTTTTTTGCGACTGGATTTATAAGGACGGGCACTAGATTTGGCATAGATAATCCGGGAGTGCAAGCCGTTGGTTTAACCTTGGAACAAAGCCTAGCCCGACTATTCACGCGAGAGTGACATCCATGCGGGGGTGTGTGGACTCACCCGCTTTCTGACGTGGCTGGTAAGTCATTACTATACCCCTTTCAACATTCCACCGGTCCGATATCCCCCCCCGCAATGGTTGGTAGTGAAAGAGGGGGGAGGAACGACCTTTAGGGGGTTGGAGCACATTGGCAATATTCGATGGTGGGGAGCAGGGGGGAGGGTGAAAAGAGAGCCACGCGGTGGCGGTTCTTAGATCATACCCAATTGACAATGCGGAGGAGTGAGCTACTTTATTCTCCAGCGAAGTCTTCGTCATTACACCCGTTACACCAGTTCACCAGACATGCCTTCCTTATGCATTTGTGACCCCATGGCTTGTTCGGCTGGGCCATAGTCAAGTCATTGTAGGCCGGGGTTAACTGCGCGCGGGGTAATAGTTCGGCTGCTCCCGCATGGATGAGCGGCCATTCGCTCAGTCGAATATTAATTGGAAGTAGCGGGGAGCCAGGGGCCACACACCCACAAACCAGTGAAAGAGGGGGCGGAGTCGATCGTTGCTGATGGCTTCCGCCATAGGACAAACCCAACGAGTCGTTCCACATAGGGCAGGCTATTCCGGCCTCCTCCTCCCCCGATACCCACTGGGCGGGCTCTCCGCACAAGCTGCGTTTGGCACGTCAGCGGCGACGGGGGGAGGAATCACATTATTATTATCGTCAAGCAGGGAAAGAGAAATGGTCCGGTTTTTACTGGCGCGGTCTACTAAACTCCTCCCCACCCAAAAAGGCCCGGGCCTAAGCCAGTGCTTGGAAACGCGCCACCGCTCATCTTGCTTCCCTTTTCAATTCCTGCCCTCATTCCCGCTGGCCATCTCTTACACCAACCGCCATCTCTTTTATTACCTCCGGTTCCTTGTGCTTGCATTCCCTCTGGCCTTGTATTTGTCCTTTGCTTGGTTCGTTCCCGCCTTTTTCGTTATATTATCTATGCCCCGGTCCCTGGACTCGGTCAGAACTTCCCCTGCCCCCCTTTCTTCCCTAGGCTCCGCTTTATATTGGTACACCCTTTAGTACCCCGCATTACCGGTTCCTCATCCCACCGCTGTTCAGTTCATCGGCTCTCCCTGCTGTACCTGGGGTCACTTTTTAGCGACTTGACTGTTATCAGCCCAACTCCGCCGCCCATGTTTGCTCGGCGGTCCGTACTCCCAGTGGCCACCCCCCTTCTCCTAGCGCAGTGTGCCTCTATGCGCGGTTGCGCTTCCCACCCTGCATTTGTTGTGCCCCGTTCTGCTGCTTCTTGTTAGTTATTCTCCTTGTATTTTACCCCCCTCCGCTTCCTAGTCCCGACTTGCCTACTCCGTTATTACTTTACCCTTCTCCTGTCCCGTCCAACTTTTATTTCGTCCACCTCGCTTTGTTATATTATCCTCCAGTAGCTGCCTCTCCTTTCTTAGGACTCGCGTATACTCCCCCTCCCACTCGCCTCTCCATAGCGTATCCCGGCCCCTTGACTCTGCAGACTAGACTATATTTGGGGTTTAATATCACCTGGCCATTGTCTGCTCCTTCTTGTCACCTACCCCTCGGTGTGACTGCATCCTAATAGCACTCCGTATAGTATCTACACACACACACTCTCTCTCTCCCATGCTCGGGTCCCGGTCTTCGGCGGGCCAATCCGCCCTCCCCGCCGGTTCGACCGCCAGCTCTACAATGCGCAATGCCATCACCGAATTGGCCGTGTCCACCGTCAGCACCGAAGGCGACTGTCCCCCACCGCTGGTTGGTGCCACCACCACCACAGTGGGTGGTTGCCTATACCTGTTTGCCGGTCGGCTAACCGACCCGCGTATCCTTACCAACGACCTCTATATCCTTAACCTGGCCACCTTTATCTGGCGGAAGGTTAATATCCAACTCGCCCCCAGCCCGGGGTCTCCCGATATTCCCCCACCTTCGAGCGAGGCCGCCCATGCCTTTATTCGCCCGCGCTACTTCCACTCGGCCGTGGTGTACGGTCGGAAAATTATCTACTTTGGCGGCATGGGCCGCCTTCAGGCCCATTCCCAGAATGTAGGTGTTCTCAACGACATTCTTATTTTGGATACGGAGTCCCTGCTCTGGACGGTGCCACGCATGACATCCGGCTTACCGCCGCCCCGCTACGCCCACCTCTGCACTTTGCTCGATAACCACCGTATGCTCATTATGGGCGGCCAAAACCTAGAGACTGAGTACCTGGGGGACTTGCATATTCTCAATCTGCGCACCATGGGCTGGTGCGTCTCTCGTCGAGTGGACCGTAATGTCGGTATTTACCGATCTATTGTGGCCAATGACGCCCAGCACGATCGGGTGATTATCTACTCCAACCATAACTTCAATGACGTCCAACGCTCCCTTCACGTACTCACTGAGCCCAACTGGCGTTTAACCGACCGCTCCGATGCCATGACGGGCACTTCGCTGCCCCCCGGCCTCCGGTTTCCTACCGCCTCCCGCCTCGGCCACCATCTCATCATGTCCGGGAGCTATATCGGTTCGGACACATCGGCCTTTCGGATTTGGGCCTTGGACCTCCGGAATTACTCTTGGCAGGAAATCGGCTGTGGGCCCCTGTTCGAACGTGGGTCGTGGAACAAAGGCTTCCTATGTGCTGACTATAACCGGTTCTATGTTTTCGGTAAGGTCGATCGGGATCTGGCCGAGGACTATAATTCACGCCAACTTAACTTTAATCACGTCCGGGTCATCAGCCTGGAGGCATTTGGTCTCTACCGGCCCCTGGTGCCGGCCTTTAGTATTCCTTGTCAAGAGCTTGGACTGGCCTTTCTGGACAACCCGGCGTTTTCCGATGTGGACATTATAACCGGGGACGGTCTGCGGATAGCCTTCAATTCCTACGTCATGGCCGAACGGTGGCCCCGCATGGCTGAGCAGCTAGTAGCCATCGATGGAAAAGCCAAACCCTCTGCCGCTGGCACATCCGATCGCCGGTGGCTCACCGTGCCCGAAAACTATGATACAGTATACCAGCTCGGGCGTTATATCTACACCCGGGTCATCGATCCCGGCTGTAGTACCAAGCTCCTAGCCGGGCTCATCGGGATGGCCGAACGGTACGGCATGGCCCACCTTAAAGAACTGTGTGCGCTCGAAATGCACCAGCGCATGGCGTTGGACACTTCCCCCCTCATCTTCGAAGGGGCCACCCGGGCCCACCACCAGGGGCTACGCGTACGAGCTCTACTCTACATGTTCGACCGACGGGAGGCCCTCCTGCGGCGTCACATGCTGATGTTGCAGGACCTCCACGAGGATACCCAGCGTCAGATTATGGCGTACTTCCCCGAAATCAACAAGCACTTCCGGAAACGGTCCTACACCAACTCTTCCCAGACCTCCACCACCAGCACTGTCCATAGTGTAGGGGCGAGTGGGCTCTCCCACCACCAGCGGCAGGGGTCGCAGGAGCTGGTCGCCTCCCCCTCCATACAGCCTTTGCCAATTGCCATCCTGGCCCATCGGACCCATTCGTCCCTCACGGAGAGTTCCATCGATGCCACGGGCCCGGTCCAACCCCCCCATTCCTTTGGGCACTCTTATACCCCTAGCATGTCCTCATCCGTTGGCTCCCTCTCCAACGGGAGCTATCCCCATGGGTCCAACGGACCCATGGCCCCTCACTTGTCTCCAATTCAAGAAGCCCCTTCACCCATGATCCCCCCGGCCGGACTGGACTTGGGTTCGCCCGGCGGGCGGTCGGCTACCCCTACGCTAAAACACGCCATATCGCAACATTCTTTAGTGTCCGACCGTAAGATGGGGCTAAAGAGTGAACGGTCGTCGCCCCAACTCTCCGCCTATGTAAATCTAACAAATGATACAGCGCCTCTACCAGGTGCCATCCCCACTAAGGAGTCCAAAAGTCCAAAGGCGAAATCCCGACTGCTTAAACTGTCCTTGGGCTCCTCACACGGCAATCTACCTCTCTCGACCCATAACCTGCAGAGTCCCAGTCCATCTTCTTTACCCCTTAATACCAACGGCACATTCGGGCGCAACAGTCCGAATGATTACCCGAGGAGCGGTGGCTCCAACTCTAGTAAATACTCGCCCTTCTGGTCTAGTAGCAATAGTGGCGGCAATGGTGGATCCGGCGGCACAATAGTGCCGCCCGAGACCCCCTCGTCGGCCCATTCAACGATGAGTTTCGCCAATAGTTTCAAGCGGCCATTCCTACGCGTAGTGGGAGGCGGAAAGAAAAATGGCGGCAGTGGTGATAAATCCTCCGACTCCTTTGCCTCAACGGCCTTGCCCAGCCCTATGATCCCGGGGGGAACCCACCCGTTCGGCCCGACAACGACCATTGGGGGTAAAATCATGGGAGGTCGACCTTATTCCCCCATTTCCCCACCCATGGCTACCGGCTCACCCCACTCCAACGGCCCGTCTACCCCCGTGGCGTCGTCAACATCACGCAATCCCTTTAAACTTTCCCTCAAGGCCTTTTCATCACACTCCCCATTTTTTAATTCCGATGAGCCGGCGAATGAGGGAGAGAGTGGCCGGTCTTCCGCCACTTCCGGGAGGTATACCAATCGACCCCCACATACGGCCACGGGTAGCCACCATCCCATTTCAGCCCTCAAAGGGGCTGGCCATGCCCCATCCTACTCGGCCGACTATAACCAACGCGCCCCGGGTACCGGCAGCGGACCCCTTTCCGCGGATGCAGCATCTCAGCTCAATGGGAGTGGGAATTTCTACCCGACCCACAATCGAAATCACTTGGCTTCAGCCCCTCAGGCAACATCATCGACCTCGGTGGTATCAACCTCTTCCATCTCATCGACATCCTCCAATGTCGCTAATATGCAGTCGAGCGGGTCTTCGGCCATGCCTTTTGCATCATCGTCATCGTCGTCGTCCACGGCGGCAGCAGCTGGGGGTCACTATTAAGTTTTTTTGCCCAATCCTGGCTGATTCTTTGCCCACCGGTGCCTCGAGACTATCGCTCCGAATTTTTTGAATGTACCGGTGTGTCCTGTGTGGTATCGATTTGGCCTCGCCCCACCCTTTACATTGAAATTAGGTATACTTCTTCGAGTTTCGGCCATCCTATTTAATATATTTTTACTGATTACTGAAAAGTCGCCATGTCGGTTGATGGATATTTTCGCCGGGCAGTATTACCTCCACCTTTAGTTATATTCTGTAAGTGTAATTCTCAACTAGTTTCTATTTTTTCCCTGATGTCCAAAATTTATATACATTTACACCCAGCTTTCGCCCCATCTTTTAAGATGGTCTCTTATTCCTCATACAGTCCTTTTCTACACCTTTTATCTCGCTCTCTACTCATTAGCGTCCCTCATTCCAGTTTTTTTTTTGTGATATGCATGTTGGTAACATTTGCATATCGCATGTATCCGCCATTTTCAACTTACACCTGTTTTTCTCGCATCCATCTCCATCACCGATTATGTTTTCACCTAGTTCATGTCTATTTATTTAATCCATCGACCTGCAACAGCTTCCATTTATTATATCACTTTATTATTAGCAAAGTACATAGCTCAGACGGGGGTGTCTTCATGACTCTTCCAGATGACCCCCTTCCACACCCGTCAAGTTGGAGTTTAGTTATTTTCCCCTTAATGGCCCTGTAGTGTGTTGGTGTGAATTCACATTAGCCCCCTCGAATCCTACAACTTATAAATGTATTCATTAAGCTCATCCAACTGAAATGTGGATACTATGAAATATCTGTTTGCCTGTTTGTTTGATTTTGCTCCATAAATGCTATATTAAATCCCCACCCTCGTCTATATATACAGTTGGGTGCAAGTAGGAACTATTGAATGAGATCCGGAATGAGGTGTGGATAGTAAAATGGATGGGATTTGTTATTAGCCTGTAAAACCAGTCCATTATATGGGCATTTTGCTATGCAGCAGGTTGGAACCTGCCCCATATATTAAGACAGACAACCACCATTGAGTGTTTCTCCATGAAAATAATCAGGCTGTATAAAGCAGATGCAATAGGCATTGGTTAGTGTAGCTATAGGCCGCCTAATATATATATATATATATTAATATGGGAGTAGTTCAACAAGGCTGTATAATGAAAAATCCATTTGATGAGGCAAATACAACTGGTTGAAAATAAACATCCCACTAATTTTCCCATACACATATCAGTTAAACCCATATATAGCTAAGCTGAACTTCACCCATATATACTAGTTACTGGTGGAAATTCACAATGAGGAATTAGTGTTAATTAAATTTACAAAATACATCAGGAAGTAGAGACATATCTCCATAACTTAGGATATTGTTATGCATATTAACCACTCTTAGTCTATTAAGAGACCCAGGGATAGGCTTCTAATAGTTGTTGTGGCTAAGTAGGTTACTAGCATCAGGTATAGGGTATAGTACTAACTAATAAAGGCTAGTAGTAGGTATATAAAAGGGTTATACAGTAATTATACTTACTAGTCAATATGAGGCGGATGAGTATATATAAAGTTTATTAGGAGTAAACTAAGGATAAGAATAAGCTAAGGAATCTAATTAGTCTTAATGGGGCCTAGTTATATATATATATATATATAGGTGAGTCTGGAGGGAGGTCCCAAGTAAAGGATACTACTAAGACTAAGGTATAGGTAAATAGGCTAACTGGATAGCTACTAGTATCCAGAAGACTCTGATAGCAACCAGAAGAGTCTAATAAATTAGCACTTAAGTGAGTAGTACAAATAGGTAGAGTCTGGAGGGGGAAGGGTTATATAATAAAGGGTGATCCCATAGTACCAGGTGTAAAGAACTGAACTCAAATCCTTGAAAACTGAACTTTATTTGAAAAGATAGATAATAAAAGGGAAAGGTGATAATAGACTTGCTGTTCCAAGAGGTGGCAGCAAGGGGGAGTATTTATACTCGAAAGAGGAAGCCTAAATGAAAAGATAGATGAATAATAGAGAAAGGGAGAGAAGGTCCCAGAATATTGGATAGCTAAGCAGAGGGAAAGGGAAGGGAGTTCCCAGACAATCATATTAGTCATCACAAAGGATAGGTAATACTTGGGTAACTGATAAATTCAATGTGAAACAACAGAAGGGATAAAGAGAAAGGGAGAAAGCTATTGTTAGCTATTCTTTGAATAGGGGTGCAGTTGGGCCAGGGGCAGTGTGAATGCAGGGGTATCATCCGGTCAGGGGCAGGGGTGTATCACAGTTAAGGGTATAAAATATAATAATAGAAAAAACAATATAGTAATGAAAATGGAGGAAAAATAACCATACTCGTCAGGGGCAGGGGCTCATTCACTCGTCAGGGGTGTACTTCTGATAAGTGCAAAAAATAGATAAAAAATAAAAGTAGGTAAAAAATGTGGTAAGTTTACTACACCAGGTGTAACTATGGGAAAGCTAATACAGCATGATAAGGCCTAATATAGTTAGAGTCTTAACTTGCTGGATTAAGAGTAGTTAAGTAGGCTAATATTATTAACTAAGTATAGAATAGGGTAACTTACTACCCCTTCCCCCTCCCTAATAAGGTAGGCTATATACATAGGCATATTCTATATTATTGGACTATCTAATCCTCATTAATCTAGCCGGATTAGGCAGCCAACCATATTAGGCCTTATAGTACTATATTAAACTTCCTATGGTTACTCCTGGTACTATGGGATCATCATATCATATAACTCTTCCCCTTCTGGACTACTTCTTTGTACTAATTATTTAAGTACTAATCCAAAGTCTCTTCCAGTTACCATCAGAGTCTTCTGGATACCTGCAACTATCCAGGTATCTTATTTATCTATACCTTAGTCTTCATAGTATTATTCCCTTAGGACCTCCCTCTGGAGTTGTCCCTATATATATATAACCAGGTCCCATTGGGATCAGTTAGATCCCTTTGCTTATTCTTACCCCTAGTTTACCCCTAATAAATTCTATATATACTCACTCACTCTTATACTGACTAGTAAGTTATTATGATGGGCTAGTATTAAGGCCAGGTACCACAGGTTAAACAGTACTTGGAAAGATAGGAATAAGTTTATTAAAATAAAATATCAGAATAAGACAAAATAAAAGGGAAGTTGTAAGCTAAAGAGCAAGCTGTGGGGAAATGGCTGGGGTTATATTTAAACTTAAGGGGCAGGGGGGAATAGTGATGATTAATAAATAAGAATCAGTAACTAGAGAATAAGGGGAATATAATGACAGTAATAAAATATAGTAGGATAATAGGGATACATTTCTATAATATTAAATGTTAATTTACCCATTAATTGGTATGGGTTTTTTACTTATATGGCTGGTTATTCTTGTAGTTTGAATTAACCAGTCATGATATAAGTGTGCCCACTGCATGTCCCTTACATATCCCTACTACTAAGCCTTTATTAGTTAGTATTGTACCTTGCACCTGACATTAGTAGCCCACATGACTGAGTCCAAGCCCCACCTACTGTTAGAAGCCTATCCTTAGGTCTCTTGATGGACTAAGAGTGGTAAACCCAGGTGATACATATAATTATTTGGTAGATAATACCCTAATTGTTAATGGGAATTGAGAATGTGATAAGGTACAATAGCTATACCAACTCATTTCCTTTGTTGTCAATTTATATTGCAGCATTAAAGTCTACATTGTGCCATTTGGTATTAAAAATCTGATATTGAGGTATAATTAGGTATAATGTATTGGTGCTATGGCTTATTCCCATACTTATGGCACCCAGCCTGGGGATTTGGCTATGACCAAGGTTTCTTTACAGGTAATTTCTTCTACATAACTTGCTATTTGTGGACAAATATAATTAACCCAGTGAAGAACACTGGACTCTGTAGTGGAGCCTACTGCATGGTTTATTTGGAAAAAAATATCCTGGTCAAGTATTACAATATACTTCTAATGTATCTGGTTAGGATAGGCCCAACTGATGAAACTGCCAATGAAATAGTCACAGTCTGACCATACCATGAACAATACCCAATGCTGTGTCCTAATAGGAAGGTTGAAGCCTCCAGGACTTCAACAATTTATTATAGCCATAGATAGTCCGGGAGTTGCAAATAACCATCTAAGTATAATTGTGGTAAATGATGCAAATTAAGTTGCAGTTTGTTCCCTCTGGATTTTGGTGCTTGGGACAGTTGGGGCAGGGAATTACAATTCCGAATTGTGCGTAGTCCAGTGGTTCTTTCATGCTTTCATGAATTGGGTCGCACAATAGTAACGCAGGCTAGCCTTCACACCACATCACAATTGTCGCAATTAATCAAAATGGCATTGCTGTTGCTGGGCTGCGACTATCCTTTGGCAGCCTTCTCTATCTGAATAAGAACACTCCCCCTCTTTTTTTACCATTGCTTCGTCTACGTCCTGGACTGTGGAGTGCTTATAAGAATGCTCTTGGGGTAACAGCCAGCCATATAGGATATAACAAAGTCGATTTACAAAAAGCCATTCACGCGATGAAGTTATCAAACCCAGTTCGGAACGATTAGGCCTGGATTCCTGGGATGGCTCGTTTTATGTCCTTAACATGGATGGGTATTCCCGGTCGGCACCATAACATGTTGTTAATATCATATAGATGGAACTCAAGGCAACTATGCACGGTTTTAGATATTAGGTATGGGGCAATAAAGGCAGGCGATGCTTTTTTTAACAGGGAATACGCGTCTTAGCCATCACGCCATTACACGGTTGTGGGGGATTCTATTATTATCCAGTCCCACCATCGAATTGGTAGCATAAGCGGATTGGCATGTGCTCAGAGGGTTGGAAAACATCGGCTTCCAATCCCCCCTCCCTTTCCAAAAAAGTATAATTACCAAGGTTGGCTAATTACTTAGAGGTTCCTCCCTCCATCTTCCCCGCAGTTTTGTAAACTTCCCCCTATTTGGTTTATTTTTAGTTTTAATTTGTTTACTTAAAGGAACCATGGCCGCCTTTCTGGCCACGACACGGGCCACGGCATCGCCGACTCCGCCCCCTCCCGCATTTAGCGCGCTACCCTTCACTACCCGTCCGGATGCTTTCGATGTTATCAAAGACCGGGACCAACCGCCCACTGCCGACGTGGCCTTTAAACGCCTTCTGGAACTTGAAGCAGCCTGTCGCCAACAGCGCCTGGGTACCCAAATCCGGGCGATTCTCGAGTTCGAACGACTGTTCCGGCATTGTCCCTTCCCGCTCATCGTCAACACCGGCTTCCTCAAACTGGCCGAGCTATTCCGGTCTGGCCATAATGGCCTGCGGTACTTTATTCTGCAAACCTTCTACCGGCTACAGAGTTACATGGGGCGGATCCTGAATAGTAACGAACTGGCGCGGCGTATTCTGGCGGTGGTGGGTATGACGGACCCGTTGGCCCGGATTCTGGCACTGCGGACGTTGGGGTGTTTCGCACGGCGGTTGGGCGAGCGTCTGGACGTGCAACACGCGATTCTAAGGCGGCTGTCATCGACCCACCCGGTAGAGGCCGCGGCAGCGATTCATGCCGCCGATCAGGTGTGTCAGGCCTCGGCCTCGTTTCCCAAGGCGTTGTGGCCGACCCTGACCTACCTGATCCATGCGCCCCGTACGTTGGGCCCGGCTAAATGTCGGTTGGTGTACATGTTAAGGCATATGTACAAGGATCCGGCCCTCGCCGATGAGGCCCGCCGGCTCTGTTTCACGTGGCTGAGTGAACGGACGGCATCCGAACTGAGTTTGTACGTCATGAAAACGGCGACCCATTTGGCTACCCATACGCTGGTGGATATCGGCGAGCTCCTTAACCATGTTTTCAGTTTACTGGATCATCATCATCATCATCATCAACCTCAGCAGCCGCCTTCACAACAGGCATTGGCCCATCTGAAGAAGTCGGACGATCAACCATCCAGCACTGCTAACACCGCCCAGCTGTGGCAGCGGGAGACTTTGATCTGTATTAGACTACTTACGACCCGCGATCTTGTGTTCCGGCCCGAGCATCTCACAAAGCTAATTACCAACTTAAAGGCCAACACCGCCCACCCGGAACTAGCCCAGCTGGCGGTCCAGGCGATCCACGCGATGCTCAACCGGCCCGACCTGCCGATGTTCCCCACCCCACCGGGCCAGCGGGACCAGTTAGTCGACCTGGTTACCATCTGTCACCAATTGCTAAACCCAGCTCATTTGGAATTGGCCGCCGCAGCTGGCCAGCTGGCCGTTTTGATTACCCACATAGTAGAGCTGGATTCCACTGAGAGTAGGAACTTCACTCCCACTATAGCCATGAACCGGACCACCGCCGAACTAACTGTCGAATGCATCCGGGTGGTCAGCGCCAGCTCGGAACCCAGCTTACGGCCCGCGTTGGAACGCCTCTTCGCCGGTCTAGTCGCATTGGGACATAACCATGCTCGTGATAGTCAGTCGGTAGGCCAGTGGATCCCCACCGATCGTTTATTCTCCCTTTACCTTACGCTAGACAACACAGCCCTCAGATTTATAGACCAGCAAGTTTATCGGTTTTACCGCCAATCGAATCGACTGGCGGACTATATTGTGGCCATCCAAGCCCCACTCCAGGAGCTGAAATCCCAATCACACCAACCGCCCAGCGGAGGGAAATGCGACGGCGCCCTAATTCAGATATTCACCCATGGCTTGATGGCGCTGGGCTTAATCCTAAATGATCCTATGGAATCTCGTTTAGACTTGCCAACTCTGAGCGAATCTTTCCATAACCAATGGTACACCTTCCTTCGTGACCGTAGCGTCTCTACGGCCCCCTCCAGCGTTCCTCTGTACCGGGCCTTCCGTAAACTCGCCGCTTACGGCAGCTGGCGCGCGGCACGGATGACCCTGGATCCCCTCCTTCAACAGCCGGAGCGGCCTAGTTCCTCTGTCACCCTTTGGTGGAACCTCCTGCAGTTTCTCGCCGACCGGGAGCTAACCATCCCAGCCTCTCCGTCGGCCTCACCCAGCGCTACCAAGGGCCTGCTGGATTACACTCTGCGGAATAGCGATGCCCTGGATATTCTGGGAGCCATATCTAGCCTTGGTTTTGACCGTACTTTCCAGTGCGGCTATTTGAGCTGCCATGCAAAATTTAAGGATGTATGTCGCTTAGGTCTCATCTGGCTGCGCACCCGCGAACTGAATCCCACGCAGTCGATTGATCTGCGGGCGCTGCACCACTTGATTCAGACTACGGAACAACTCAGTGACTGGTTACGGTGCTTGCAGAATGCATTTTCGGGCATGGATCAGAGTACCTATTACATACTCGATTCTTACGCACTGGTCACGGTCGCCCTCCAATTTCACTTTCGACAGTGGTTGGAGGCAGCCGGTGATACTGGGAATACCACCCCGGTTATTCTGGACCCTACGGTGGTGCATCGGTTAACTGAGTTACGGTACCGGGAAAGCAAACGGCGTGCGACCGTCGATTCCGACATGGCATTGTCTTCGTCACACATGCCCGTCGACAATAATAACGACGGCGATGGTGATGATAATATGATGCACCTGGATATGATGGAAGCCTCTGAACCCGACTCGGCCGGTGGTCTGACCGACTACGCCCTATATTATGTATATTCCCTAACGTTTACATACCTCCGGTCATTACCGGATGAAGTATGGGGGCCGGAGTCTACCGCGGGGTCTGTGCCCGAGACGGCTGAGGGGCTCCCCCGACTGGAGGAAGATAACCTCCGGCAGGTGCTGCAGTCGCTTGGCCAAACCCCCCTGTATCTGTCCCGATTTTGGTTCAATAGTCCTGAACATTATTTAATCCAGGTAAGTTTCACCCGATCCATGTACTTGGGCTTGTGGCAATATATACATACGGTTCTACTAGTGGACGACTACTAGGCTAGATCATATTAAGCAGTGATATTTGCAGTTAATTTGCGCGATTACTTTCAATAGTGATTAATTGGCCCGGTTTACCCTTTGGCTATCATTCACTATTACCGCTACCCCCACTATAGTTGAGCGCGGAGCCACAGCCGGCTGTTCCTAATACCCCCCTTGCCGCTCAAGGCGGGGAAATCTTTATGATCAAGGTCGAGGGCTTTTTACGGGAATCTGGGTCGACCAATATGGTACCTACCCTGCCCGCTTCTTCTGCTGTGGATGGGGGACGGCGTCCTTCCAGATCCAAATACATTGCCGTTGATACACTGACCTTCGTTAGCACCCGGGCCCGCATTCCCTTGGAATACATCTACCAGCTATCCGACTTGTACCAGTGGTTCGTTAGCCAGGGTGACGTAAAGGTACACATTCTATCTTTAGTATAGGGGGAGCCCAATTCTATTACTATCGCCTCTTATTTGGCCATATTAGGTATAGCTGTCTTCGTTTAAAACTAACCTACTGCGGGTTTATATGTTGTTGTTGTCGTTTTAATATCATATGGACTCGTCATGCGTTGTAAAACCACAGGCCGCAGACACCCAGCTTTACGCTGTTGCCCCACCCAGTAGCCAGCGTTTAGCCGTCAATAACGGATTTTTCCGAGGAACTCTACCCATAGCATTACCCAGTCGCGCGGCCCTGTCAACCTACCAGGCGGATATCAGCCAGCCCTTATACTTGCACGTTTGCTGCGCTTTAGTTGAAAGATCGACTTTGCAATTACTACTGACCCGAACAACACTCACTCTTCCACTGCAGATCCACTAAATTGATGGGCTGGCCAATGTGCCCTTTTATTATTACTTTTGGTCGTTGGCATTGTTTCTTCACAGATGGCCTAGGGGGTAAATTAACTCACCCTTCCTTGGCTGTTTCCAAAGATGATTATAAATATGTGATGTTTTACTTTTCCTATGGAATATACCCAAAGACGCGATGAATCCATGATGGGCCCTCTCATGCTTCCAAGCACCTGGGTGTTTATTTCTGCGAGTATGCCCGTCCGGATGGAATGTGCATTATTGGAATTATTGTAGCTTAAGCACTGTGAGCTACTCCCTTAAACCTCCCTACACAAGGGCCTGCCCAATCAACCCGATTTTGGCATTCTGGATGTTTCGACCCTATCACCCAAAGCAGCCTTGTCGGATGGTGGGCAGGAAATGGGCCATTATTGAGCTATGACGTCAACCAATGTCCCAAATAGGTGGATGGGGCCCACGCTTGGTTAAACTAACTATGGAAGTGAGGTAATTATTGTTTCTGCTGCAGTGTCTAAATTGATGAATTGCTGCAGTAGATCTTGACTATTGGGGCTGATGGAGTGATCAAATATCGCAATAACTTACGTCAACAATTAAGCGGGATAGTGGTACTCTCCTTAGTTGCTGTTGGCCCCCCTGCTTTTAACTCGAGCTGACCTCCCAAGTTGACGTAGCTGAACTTCTCGTCAATAGACCCAGCCTTCCCTGGTTCCACTTACGTCTTGTTGTCTATATTCCCATTCCTCAGCCTCACCTCACTATCTATAAACGAGCCTTCCGTCTTCCCCTTGTGGCGCATTCGAGTAGCTGGCCTTAGAGAATAGCCCATGTGCACCAGTCCGCTTATACCACCTACAAGGTTTACTCTTCCTGACCCACCTATTAAACCTAGTCACAACCCCGTGGACGCTCATTCCACCCTGTCGGCCTTTGCCCAACTCTACTCCGACCATTACCATTCTTTTCTCCTCTGCATTGCCACCCAGCGTGCTACTCCGCCGATTCCGCTCATGCATTCGGCTCTGCGTCACGTTAACGTTGTACCTGTGTATCCCCAGCCCTTCCTTCACTTCAAATACCACCAGCTGGGCTATTTAGCCTCACAACGCCGCTATTCCAATCGACCCAGCCAATTATTGCGGAACGCGTCACCCCACCGGCGTCACGTTCATCCTAAAGGTAAATCAATACATTAAGCTCTCCCGCCTCGCCTTGACTTCCTATTTTTATTGCCATTGTGCCCGCTTCGTTATTTTCTTTTTCGTCCTCTTAGTTTCCTTTATAATGATAACCTACCCTGGCACGTGTTTTCGCTGCTGTATTTATTCACAGTTTTGATCATTTCCTCTTTGTTGCCGCATCATGGTGACCCCTGCAGCCACCTCTTTAATCATGGTCACTGATCACATTCGCTGGGTGTCCACAGCGCTGGTGATCGGTGTGGCCGTGTTCAAGGGTTGGCGTTACTTTTACCACCACACCCCGCAAAGAAATCGCATCCACTGTGACGCTACCGGTGATCACGACAAGTCGGTTACTAATACATCGCAACTTCCTCCATCCCCGCCCCATGCGTCGCCCTGTCAGGTCATGCTAATACAGACCCGCGATGCCATCCGAAAGATACGGGAAACGCTCACCGATTTGGAGCAGCTTATCCAGTTGAGCCAGAAGTACGGCCAGGACTACCACGCCAAACAAGGGGTGGCCAAAATCGTGGTGCACTTACGTTCCCGGATCCATGAGCTTAGCCAAGTATCTCAGCCCCCGATGGAAGACCAGGCGGCGGAAATCCACCATACCGGTAAACCCATTCCCGAAATCGGGGAATACATCCAGGCCATAACCGCCCAGCTGGACGTGATTGACCGACTGGAGACAGGCATACCGGACACTGAATTTGTCCAACATGTGCAAAGCCAGTTGGCCGGTCTGCATAATCTCATCGAGAGCTCCCAAACGTGGTCAGCCACTCTAGAGCACCGGTTACGCGTCCTGGCCCAGAAATTCCCCAACCCTAATCAGATTAAAGGAGCCATCCAGGAACAGTCCGAGCGGGTCAAGCGTGGCTGGGAGGATACCCTCAATGGCATGGCCAGTTCCATGGTCAGTGGGACGTTTGTGGAAACGATCCGGGATACTTATACCGACCCTAAGGTACACCCGGAAGTACGCTGGGAGGCCCAAGTGCGGTGCGGGTCAGAATTACCGCTGACGGAAATTGAATTCCGGGCTAATCGTTTGAAGAAGGTCGTTTGCCCGGCCTTCGCTCGTTTCATCGGGGTGCCCGAAGCGGAAGTGACCCCTGAGAACGTGCCCGTGATTGCATTGGCCGGCAGTGGTGGTGGCTACCGCGCCATGGTTTCGACTCTGGGTTACCTGACCGCCTGTGACGAAGCCGGTGTCTTGGACTGTTCCACTTATCTGGCTGGCGTCTCGGGGTCCTGCTGGACAATCATGCAGTATTTCGTGGCCGCCCGCGGTTCCACAACCGAGTTGGAGAAACACATTAGTCAACAAATTACAACATCCCTCACGTCGGTCTCCGCCCTGACCGGGGTGCTGACTTCCCCCGCGGCGGCGTCAGTCTTCGCCGGACTGGTGTCTAAATTCGACTCGGGTATGCCCCTATCCTTGGTCGATATTTACGGCACTTTGCTCATGTCCCGCCTGCTTATGCGGTCCCTCACATCGACTGGTGATCCCGCGGATGCTAAACTGACGGGGCAACAGCGGTATCTAGCCGACGGTCGCTTACCTATGCCCATCTATACGGCGGTACGCCACGAGATTATACGGACCGACGGGAAGGTCATGCGGGCAGATGATCCCGAAACGGGGACCACCGTCGCGGGGGATTGGAAGCAGGGCTTACCTTCAATGGCCGCGCTTAAATCCAAAATGGTCCAAATTATGCCAGGCTCACACGTTGCACCAAAGGAAGCGGCTGATACCCCCGAGTCGCCCACCGCATCGGAGTCATCGTCCGCCCCCGCTTCCCCGGCCCTACTACCCGACGACACCGACGCGCATTTCAGTGATACTGAGTCCGTTCATTCGGCCATGACTCACATGACGGAGGAGGAAAGGGTAGCATTTGTGTCCGCCCTGGGGTTAAGCAAAACCCACAAGTACCAGTGGTTCGAGTTCACGCCGTACGAAATGGGCACCATCGACGGGGGTGGCGTATGGATTCCCGCCTGGGGGTTTGGTCGCCCCTTCCGGGACGGCCGGTCTTTGCGCAATCTACCCGAGCCCAGCGCCGGCTTATATTTGGGCATGTTCGGATCGGCCTTTTGTGCCACCATTGCCCATTTGATTGACGAGGTAAAGGGCACCTTGTCGGCCCCCGTCCACCAGTATTTGGAAGGGTTGGTGCGGGACTACCAGCTGGCCGTTACTACCACCCACCCCATCGCCCCCTCGTGCTTCCATAACCCTTTTTACCGACCCTCTGAAGAGTCCCAGTCCGAAAAACGGACCGATGAAGTGACGTCCGGTACCCGGGAAATCTCCAAGCCCGCCGGAGATTCCATTCCCGCGCCGTCTCGTACGAGTGTGAAGGACAACATCCCTACTTCTACCCGCACGACTGCCACCACCGAAGCCCCTCAGCCGACCTCCCACACATCCAAACCTAAGAATACCGAAACAACCACTCTCTTTGACAGTGAGCAGTTATGTCTCATGGACGCCGGCATGAATAACAACCTGCCATTCTACCCCCTCCTTCGGCCCGAACGTAATGTTGATGTCATACTATTATTCGATGCCAGTAGTGACATTGACGAAACCCCCTGGTTCGAACGGGCGGAAAAATTCGCCCGACAGCACGGGATTACCCGCTGGCCCAAGGGTGCGGCACCTTGGCCCCGACCTTCACCTGGGGCCCATGAACCGCCCACCCACAATTCTGCCCCAAATGTACGAACCGACGGGGAAGGTTCGTCGTCCCACAGGAGTGCAAAGCCTGAATCAAGTCCGAAGTCTGAAGCGGACCCCTCGAATAGCGCCGGTGAGGATCGCACCCCTCTTACCAAACTAGCCGATGTGGCCATGGATCCCATTTCGACTACCCACCGGGACTTAACCGACCAGCCGAACCCCTTTGCTGACGGGCACCGCTGCGCCATTTTCACCGAACCGGCCAGTTTATCCCAGGGCACTCCCCAATTCGCCGAACAAAGCCGGGCCAGCCCCGACCGATCTTCGGGGACGGGCGGTAAATCGACCGAATCCTCTTCCGCCACCAGCCAAACGCCTACCCCGCCGTCCATTGCCCTAGTCTACTATCCTTTACTGGCCAATCCGGAATACGAGGTGGCCGACTTTGATCCCGCGACCGCTGATTTCTGTTCAACTTATAATTTCTCCTATACCCCCGAGCAGGTGAAAAGCCTGTCCCATCTTTCCCAGTACAATTTTATGCAAGAGAAGGAAAATTTGCGGGATACTTTGAAACAGGTTTGGTTGCGCAAGAAGACCTATCTAGAGAAGCTGCATGGGCAGCCTTAATATGGGGGCACTAATCTCGTTGTATATAGTAACACCAGTAGGGTATTATATAGCCCAAAGAATATGGAGTAGTTAAAGAGGAATTTGTTGTATAGGTATATTAAAAATGTATTTTCCCAATCCTTTTACATTATATTGAAGGAGGCCCCCAACAGGGACTACATTAGCATGGCCTTCAAATAGAAAGGGTGAAAATATTATGGGAGGTGATAATATAGCCACTAAAGGCCCAAAAAGGTATTGTAATTACTAAATTATATACACTAATCCAGTTACTCCCAGGTTATTTTATTTAGAGATAGTGTTAGCCCTTCTGATTTACCTTAATCCAGCAAGTTAAGACTCTAACTATATTAGGCCTTATCATGCTGTATTAGCTTTCCCATAGTTACACCTGGTACTATGGGATCACCCTTTATTTTATAACCCTTCCCCCTCCAGACTCTATCTATTTATACTACTTACTTAAGTGCCAATTTATTAGACTCTTCTGGTTGCCATCAGAGTCTTCTGGATACTAGTAGCTGTCCAGCTAGCCTATTTACCTATACCTTAGTCTTAGTAGTATCCTTTACTTGGGACCTCCCTCCAGACTCACCTATATATATATATATATATATAACTAGGCCCCATTAAGACTAATTAGATTCCTTAGCTTATTCTTATCCTTAGTTTACTCCTAATAAACTTTATATATACTCATCCCCCTCATATTGACTAGTAAGTATAATTACTGTATATCCCTTTTATATACCTACTACTAGCCTTTATTAGTTAGTACTATACCCTATACCTGATGCTAGTAACCTACTTAGCCACAACAACTATTAGAAGCCTATCCTTAGGACTCTTAATAGATTAGGAGGGGTTAACCAGGGTAACATTGAAATACAGGTAAAAATATAATTAAAAGAGCAATTGCATAACTGGATATAAGGTAATAGACTGGGTGGAATAGATGTTAGGCATAATACTCTTTTATATATTGACAAAATTAATCCAGTTTTTAGTTAGACTCCTTTATTTTTTGAATTAACTATTAGATAATACCTTAATACTTTAGTTTTATTGATGTTTTTCTTAACTATAAACTAACTTTACTCTTGCCTATTGTCACCTGGGTTTACCATTCTTAGTCCATCAAGAGTCCTGAGGATAGGCTTTTAATAGTAAATGGGGCTCAGGCTCAGCTAAGTGGTTCCTAGCATTAGTTGGGGGTGTGGTACTAACTAATAAAGGCTACAAATGCAGGTATAGGCAAGGGACATGTAGCAAGTACACTTACTAGTTAAAACAGGGGTAGTGAGTGTATATGGAGTTTATTGGGATAAACTAAGGGGGGGGGGTAAGAATAGGCTGCTGTTAAACCAGTCCTAATGGGGCCCAGTTATATATACACAGGGACAACTCCAGAGGGAGGCCCCAGGGGGAAGAATACTACTAAGACTAGGGTATGGTAAAATAGGCCAACTAGATGGCTATTAGGATCTGGAAGACTCTGATGGTAATTGGAAGAGTTGTTAGATCAGCCCTTGAGTGATTAGTGTAAAGTGGTGGAGTCCAGAAGGGGAATGGTTATATGTTATAGGGTGATCCCATAGTACTGGGTGTGGTCCTGGGAAGGTTAATATGGTGCTATAAGGCCTAATGGGGATGAGCACTAGCTTGTTGGGATTAAGGCAGAATAGGGGGTATGATATATATAATGATTATTATCCTGTATTTGTGAATATCAAATAAAAAAATGACCACTATACATAAAATGGTAAATTATTACATCAATCATGGCTGGATCAGCTAGGAAAATACAGTATGAGCTTATATGTAAGAATAAGATCATTAACTATGACAAAACTTTGTGTCTTTTACTTATGTACCAATTGCCAGTTAGTGCCAATACTTTGGTGCCTATTGTGTTGATATAGGAGTAGTTCAACAAGGCTGTATAACAAAAAATCCATTTGATGAGGCAAGCACTACTGGTTGAAAATAAATATCCCACCAATTCTCCCATATACATATTGGTTAAAACCTTATACAACTAAGTTGAACCTCACCCATATCATCCCTGTACTAATGGTGGGAATTGCTTAATGGTCATCCTCAGTCTAATAGAACCCCAGTACAGTGGGTCTGGATGACACTCAGGTGGTGAATAGCAGAAGCAGAATCACCAAAGTAAATTAAAACTATAATGACCAACTACCCCAGCCTCATTATCTACCAGGTCACCATCACCTAATCCTTTAATATTCTCTCTGGGCCATTGTACATTTCCTATCCTATGATTTCTAGTGGCCGTTGCCAAATTCCGTTATTTTATGGAACCCTCTGGTTTTCCTGTAGTAATACTCATTTACCTGTTCCCACCAATGTGCAATAATGGTTATGTTCATCCCCAATAAGAATGTATTTCAGCTCACTCAAAACCCCATCGACTGTCAGGAGACCACCAGTCTCAACCAATTTTGTCTGCACCAAAAGAGAGGCAGTATCCTTTACTTGTACCTCTTAGCCCAGTGTTGCATAGCTGTTGTCCAACAGTAGAACTTGCTCAATTTCGGAAGTTGCAGCTAAGTGTTTTTGCTAACTGCCACTGAACCTTTTGCATCAACTTTATATTCTATAATTTCCGGCTGAGATTTGTACTTATCCATAACCACCCGCTGCCAATTATTCTTTCCGGAATCATTTCATATTTGCATATTTAGAAGCCCCTGGCGGTCATTGTGAAACAGCCATTGGATTTGGATTGTAAGGTCATGTCCTTCCTTTACTATTACCCCCAAACCGGATTTTCAGTGGCCAATTCCAGAACCATGAAACTATGTAGTGAGCCAGTATCCCAATTAGGCAACCCTCGCCCATGCATTGTCTTGGGTGATCCATTATCCCAAATCAATAAAAATAGCTCATAACATGATGGACAAATGACATACCTTCGGCCAACACCCTGTAGTAGGTACGGTTTGACGGTAAGCCAGTGGGAAAAAAAATATGTGGGGACCTTTCAAACAATTCAGCATTCAGTCTGACCACACCTAATTATAGCTTAGTCGATAGCCGTAGCACATCTCAGTTATCGATTAGAATTTGAAAGAACAATCTTAGAGCACCAACTACCAGTACCTTTTGCATAGACCTCGGAACATTGGATTGCATCCTGTACCTAACCGCCCACCCTCACTCCCTTTAGACATGGCCGAGTTGCCAATTGATATACTCCTGGACTATTACCATTTATATTTAATGTCTTGCCTACACAACTCCATCATCACCAACTGGAAGACCAACAGAATATTGGTTGATTGGAAAATCCAGAAATCCGGTTTTTGATTACCCTAATTAGGCACATAATGTTCTAAAGAACATACTATTCCATCTAGGTCCCGACACAGGGCAAATATTGGGGAAAAAGCAATGCAAATAGAAATAAAATACTACAGCGGAGTCTATCTGGTTAGGGGGAGTTATGCCCAAATAGGGTTAGTGGGAAATTACTAATGTCATGTAAATAAGTGCGCAGGTGGATTATAAGTGATTCGACAGGTAGGCTACAACTCAGTAAACGGAGTATTTTATGGAATATCCGGGCCGGGGCAAAGCCATTATTCAAAGAAAGATCAGTAGGCGCTGCAAAGTACAACAAGACTACGCCCCAATATATGAATCCAAGTATAAGGCACCGATTGGCCTGTGTCTATTTAACTATGGGCTTTCCTCTGCCAGTTGACCTGTAAGAACTCGGCCACCCAACACCCCGTGGTAACTCCAAAAAATCCCTTAAACAATTGCATTATATGGCGCATTTTATCGCCTTTACATGCTGCAGCGGGAACATGCGAGTAAGTAAGCCCGCCCTGGCGGTGAAATAAAAGGCATAGCTCCTTGGTCGAGTATTGCCGATTTGGGCACACTTTGGTGTATCTCTCCGTGAGACCTTTCCGTTTGTACTTATACTAGGTGGCATCAAATTTCCCATCTACTTCCATAGCCGTATACTTGCTACTTACGCTTTAACTGCAATTCATCCGTGGTTTCGAAAGAGCCTGCACCAAATGCTAGTAACCATGAGTGTATTAAGGTGGAAACACCACTGCTGGCCTAAAAATATGATTAAGTTACTTAAATATCATATATATATTCTGATTAATCGGGGATTTATAAGTGTTACACAAATTATATGCCCACCGGTATGCAAATCGATGGAGTGAAAAAGAGGGGTTGAGTGGTAGGTGGGCAAATGGAGGAAAGGGCCAGTCGGTGAAGAACCAAGCCCAATATACTAATACAGATTAATAATCGCAATGAATTAAAATTGATGTGGATTTTGCTTTTCTGGCAAGCAATGAAATGTCCAGGAATAGGGTGGTGAGGTGCAATAAGGGTCCGAAAAAAAGAACTTGGACAGAGAGCAAGTATTAAATATTAGCCAAAAAAATCAAAAACACAAAGTATGGATCGAGCCGGAATAAAATAAATAGGACGGCAGTTTGGTCGGCCTCCTTTTGGGTGGATTGTCAATGGTGCGGCTCAAAGCGGCACTCGGCGATATTCCGGCGGGGCCAAGCCGATTATTAGTGGATGAATAGGGTAGTTACCAACGGGTTAACCGATTGGTGTGATACTGGCTATTCAGAGACTAGCGGGCTCTGGGGTTTCATCACGTGGATAGCTGTATTTAATGGGTGACGGCTCGGCACGACTATCCAATGTTTGTTGTAGACGATCATTCTCGGCTTCGAGGCAGTATGCCAGCCGAAGGAGGTCGAGGAGCGAGAATAGGTCGGGGTGGCCCGTCGCGGGGCCATTAAGTGGATGAGAATCGCGCAATTCGACAAAGCGGCGGCATTTTTCGTGAACGCACCCAGTAGCGTAGCACGGAGCAGGGGGGGCGGGCGCGAGAGCGGTGAAGGCCATAATTTAACCAACACTGAGAAATACGACGATAGAAATACAATAGCTTGGCGGGAATACAAGGTAAAAATGGAGTAATCAAAGAAAAGGGGACGGGTTGATGAAGAATGTGAGTGAGGGAAATATAAGTGTATTTAAATGGATGGTGTGAAGAGGAGTGGATATCACTGCAGTCAGCGTGGACCATTAAAATGCCCAAAGGTGTCGATTATTATGACCTGGGGGAGACAGATAGTCCTGGTGGAATAGGCGGCCTCCAAGACTGGAATTAGTTGGCTAGCAGCTGATTTGTGCCAAAATGGGGACAGTGTTGAGAGGCCTGACCAAGGGCGGGGGATAGTGGGGCATGCTACGGTATAGTATGGTATGCTGTTGTATTTGTTCTACAGGCGCGCTATAGGGTACAGGGCTGTCGATATAGGGTGCAACCTAGAATCGGAGCGGGGAGGCGGCTAGGCCGAAGCCAAGGCTGAATAACAGGCCTGCTCTGCTGGTTCACGGCCCTGAACAGAGACACGTTTAGTCGGTGACCCGTTCGAAGAAACCCCGCCCATTTATAACCAGGGAGGGACATTATCAAAGGTACAAAGCCATATTGTATTAGCCACGCTGGACAGGTTGAAGGAAGAAAAGGGGAGTCCTGCCGTAAAGGACTTCACAATTAGAATACAGATCGAGTGACCCACGCCAGAGAGTTCACAAGAGGTGCAATGTATAAACACAGCCGGCATTCCTTTACACAAATCAGAAAACCATCGCCGCAATGGATTGTTAAGGGGGGGAATAGAGAAGAGACACTGTGCCACAGTAGCCTTTCTCAGGGGCCCAAATATGGATACATAACCAAATCTATATATGTATTTAGATGTATACAGTCAACACTGAAGTAAAGGAAAGAGACACACAATAACCAGTAGTGAGGCGCGAGCCACTGGAAGACGCGATGACCGGGAGAAGGCTGAGTTATGAGTACAAATGGCCCTTGACGCAGATGGTCGGAGGGAACGATGGGGATTAAATTTGGGAAATTGGAAGAAGAAAAAACGACAAGTCAAGTGGTTGTTCTGAAACTGGCGTACAGCCCAAGGCTGGAGGGAGAAGCAGATCCCACTAGAGTAGTAAGAAGGGAAGGGAAACCACCTGGCGGAAGATGGTCCAATTTGGGATATCATTAGAAACCAGACACAGTCAAGAGGGACAAGCGGGGCACGGCCGCGACACCCGGTAAGAACGGCCTAAACGGGTGTAACTGTGTATCCCCTAATCACGAACAGATCGAGACATGCCGTAGTCAAGGAGGGTCAGCGGGCCACTCGAAAAAAAGGAAGCATTGGTCCAAACGCAGTATGCACTGACCCTAACGAACAAGCGGAAGAACGAATAAATGACGCGGTGGAGGTGGGCTTGAAAAGGTGGCTATAGGGAAAATGGGGATTAATGAGCAGCAGCCCAACCGTGGAATTCTGAAGCGAGCAACGAGGGGTGTGGAATGGCCGCGACAGCCCAGAAATGATGAAGCGGATATAAACAGCAGGATCAGCAAGATTAATCAACAAAGGGGCAGGCTAACGGGAACAAGCACCCTCGTTGACAAAACTCTTTAACAAATGCAAGCGAAACCACCCACAGGCGAATGGGGTAGAATCACCAGATGAATAAATGATAAATGAAATGGGCGCCGGTGGTATGTTAGATCTCCGTAAAACTACTACCATGCAAGCAGTTTGGACCAGCGCGGGTCAATAAATGTATCTAAATGGTACTACTTCCACCACCAGCCAATGTGAGCGGGATATCCTTTGTAGCATACACGTGAGGCAAAGAAGGGATGGCACCTACCGTCCCCGAACAGGCAAGGCGGTCAGAAACAGACAGTCAAATCAGGGATCGGCCAACAGGGTGGGCCTGCAATATGCAACAAAAGCCACCAACACTTGTGCAAGGATCGGGGTTGGATAGTGTGACAGAAGCCTCCCCTCCAACTCAAAAGTAACACAGCAAATAGACAAATATGCATACTAGACTCCCGGAAGATGAAGGAGCGGGGTGGACGGGTACTGGCATGGCCGGCTCTGTGTATTTAAGGGCCCCCGGGAAATACATCTGCTGTAGAATTAGCCTTTAGAGAGTTTAAAGGCGGGAAACCGGCCCCTCGCCTTATAGCAGGGCTGATACTGGATGAACCGGGATAGTGGTGAGCCGGTTAGAAAGGCCCGTGCTGGGAATGGCTGGAGCAAGCTCGGCAAACCGTAATGGCCAGAAGGGCTACCAAACTTGGGAGTGAGTCGGAGATTGTATGAGGGTGGAGACTATGTCTGATATTTTACTACCCGATGTTTAGCAATGGCCATTGCATTGGTCGGCTGGATCCTACCTTTATCATTTATGGCTACTGGATATTAGTTTGTTCCTAGACAGCAGTCAGGGCTTAATCTGCCACACTACACCTGGTTATCGGTACGTGGTCTGGCAATGGCACAAATCTCGATAACCATCTACCCAAACTCAGTATGACCCCCTTTCCACCATCCCCAATCAGTTCAGTCTCGAGTCCCATACACTTCCGCAGTGGATATGACTGCCAAGGCCCGTTTTAAGTAGATCCATATCAGCTGAGATAATGGATGGCTTGGCACTACATACTCTGTTGCAAATTGCTCCCACAGACCATTCCACAGATTTGGATTTGCGGGCAATTATATGTGATGATGCAGCATTAAACAAGCAGATGGAGGCATTACTGCCGAGCTGGGCAACGACTGGCAAATTGGAAGGTAGGCCTGGGTGGGGGTGAAATTGTAACTAAGCCTACATGGGGAGATTTATATCCCTGCAGGCCTCCCATTTACAGTGGGCATTATTTCGGAGATTTGAAATATACAACCTCTTCATTATCTGTGCCTTTTCAGCATCATCAATTGGTCATAAACTAGGGCCTGGCTGGGCCGTAATTCTAAGAATTATACCCCTAGGCCAATTTCTGGAATCCATCTGCTGACAAACATCTATCGGTGCCTCCAAGTGCAGAAAGTCTTCCTTACTACACCAGGTCCGGCTGGAGTAGCTGGGATGGTCCTGATGCTGGTTGCCAATATCCCTGCCAGATTCCAGATGATTATTGTAATGTATCATCCCCATTGACTGCCCAAGCAGCCCCCTAAAGGACCTGTCATTTTTATGATATGGGTGAAGTTCAACCCGGCTATATAGGGTAAAATCCATATAGGGGGGCCATCATATTTAGGTCACGTGACCCTTAGAGGACAGACATAACCTCCCCCCCTATATTATCTACCCATCCATTGCCACCAACATAAGCCAAGGAGACTTGGCCTATATTGCAATGGGGAGGGGGTATGCCCAGAAAGGGCAGGGGCAGTGCTGATACTCAATTGAGTACCAGTATAGTAGTGGGGTTATATTTATGCTTCTAATTGTACTAACCCCATAATACAATTATAAGCCCTGTCCTTTTAAGCTCTGCCTTATTTATTTTAACTAGCTCTTTAGCCAGCTGTTTTAAATAAAAAGAAAGGGCACTAAAAGGTGCCACCAAATGGTAAAAAGGGAATGCCAATT
>JANBQC010000265.1:0-24755 GCA_027576995.1 Dimargaris cristalligena
TAAAGGGCGTGGGGGGCAGCTTCCCCATGACTGAAACTAGAATGCTTACCAAGTTGGAGGGGACAGGGACGGAAATATATGCGCTCACTGTATTGGACAGGAGTGCATGGAAGTCAATTCAAAATGTCTTTAAAAAATGGGCATGTCTATTGCAATATAATGAATGATAAAAACCGATGAAAATTAGTAAGGATGTGGGTAGGAGTAATGGGGACGAAGCAATCTAGGCAATTCCGCTAATTAATTATATCAGTGCCTGATTGGCGACTTTTGGCCGGCACCTCATAAAGTAAGGCTAAAGGGCCAGGAAAAAAGAGGCCTGGAAAGCGAGGTGTTGTGGCCGGGCCTGCTTAAACCTCTGAAGTATACCCCGGCCAAACAATTTTTAGTTTTGGAAAAGATGAAGAACATCACCGAAGGTCGGTCTTCACCGTTTCCCATCCAGACGGGTACTTCGGTGACCTGGGCCCGCTTTCCAACATTCATTATTCATCAATTCTATTAGGACGACTTATTATTTATAGAAGGATGGGGCGTAACTCCAAGCCGCCAGCATCGGCGGTCTTCATTATTCCATGTATTCTTCTAGTTAGCTATAGAGATTATTTACAACTGTCCATTGGGTATTCTAGTACCATAGTAGCACCAGTAAGCCGCTATGTTATATTCATTCCTACTAACCAAGTTTTATATATATACCCACCGGGTATTCTCTCAGTAAAGGCAAGCAATTCTACACCCTTCGATTTTATATATTAGTTTTCTGATACCCAGTATTTTCATAGCCACGCCATCCCTTGGCCCAGGCCCATTTATTGTGCCCTGTCTCAAGTTCAGACAAGACTCGTACCCGTCGAGTGCGGGTTTTCCCCGAGATCTCTGTTTACCACAAAGCTGCCACTGCTCTAGCCAATACTGATAAGGTAATCAGACCCTATTATATTGTGACATCAAGTTTGGCCACAACACAAGGCAAGGTTAACAATTAGGGATTTCATAATTTGAGTAGCCTATTCAGGTGGGGTAGTTGGCCTAACCTTTTGCCCCCAATGCAGGGAATGGCTGGAAATGATTGTGAGCAAATATTGTACCGTTGGGTGGCGCTGCATAATGGCGCTCACCCTTGACGTGGGCTATCCCAACATTTACTGGTGTTGTGACCTACAATAGCTTCCCAGAATCCCACTGCTAAATCCCAATTCCTAGCCTGATCAGCGGGATTACTGCATGCGATACCTGACATTAGATGTAAATAAGAGCAAAACACCCTGTGAATGCTAGACATCAGGACGTTACGCTAGCACCACTATTAAATAGAGGCTAAGCTAAGTTAATCCATCCACATAAAAACAATATATGCAATGGCCTAGGTTGACCTATAACTGTCTATTGTTGGTATGACAGAGGAGACTGGGGGACTAATTGTCGCTAGACTCCAAAGATAAAATATATTATACGTAATAAATACAAAAGGAGCATGTGGAGGTAAAGGGATGCCATTTCTTGGGTAGACGGTGTCAAATTAAGACTTGTTATCACTTGAACACTCGTGGGTGAACACACTCGTACCCTGACGCATACTGAAGCAAGATAGCATATTTATTAAAGCGGTATGGGTGTGGAACTGGAAAAACTACAAACGGCAGGGTGTTTTATGGTAGGCATTTTGGGTCCAGGTGATATTTCACCAAATTGCAGTGTTTGAGTTGCTTGGGAAGAATTTCCTTAGTGCATGTTTAAACAGGCGTCCGAGGATTTGGGGAGCCCAGACCTTGGCGGATGCGAGCTAAGAAGCCTATTCCACGTCATCGTCACGGGCTATATTTACCCATCATCTTGGTCCGGCTGACTGTCGTCGCTCTTCAATCCCTGGACAGACATGTTTCCAAACACTGTGGTGAGTGTATCAGCTGGGGCTGGCCACGATGGCTGAGCTGGTGGGGAAACATGGTTCGAAATAGAACGAGTAACAGGAATTAGGGGTACTGGTTGGGCGAATCTAAGACTGTATGTCGGTCTAGTACGCGCAGTATTGGATGCATTTATAGGTTGAGCGCCTTGATTTCTGGCAGTGCCTGGTGTCATTGGTGAGACTAGGAAAACACATGGAAGTGATAAGGAATAATACGGGATTAGAACAGGCAAAATACTTAGTCATTTTCGATAGTTAAGGATTCGTTAGCTTCAGTGGGAAGGCTGGCCGATTACTTACCTCCGGATTGCCCGCTCTGGCTATCCTGCAGACCGTTGCTATTGGATCCACTATAAAAGAAATTCTTAGTATAGTCCGACATGGTGGGAAATTGGAAGGGTGAGAGCTAGCTGGCGAGTGTCGTGGGTCAGCGGGTGAAAGAATAAGCGTGATTTTGGGAGTAGAGGCGCTGGTAAAAAAGCGATGAGTGAATGTTGTTGAAGTTTGATAGAGGGGTTGATGTCCCGTATTTAAATCAAATGAACATTAGAACCGTGGCCTCGTCGGGTTTTCAGATATATAATTACTTTAGCAGACGATGGTGTGTTATTGCCAATAAACTAAAATATCATGAGCTTGTGTTTATGTATTCGGAAGGGAGGCTGGTCTTACAAAGGGTGTTAAAAGACTAAGCACGGCTATGCGGACTAACATATGTTTACATTATACTGGTCCTTTATGTTAAGTCATTGGATTTTACGGTTAGAATACTATACAATTTTGCTTGGTAAATAATCCATGAGTATGGAATTGCTGATAACTGCGCACCAGTTGGGTGAGCACATAGTCCTATGGTATAGTGACGAGGAGACTAACAGTTACAGTTTCTACCCGACTAAGAAGCCTACCCCAATTTATTCCTCACCTACTACATCAACTATAAACATGAAATCGTGTTTTGGATATGATAGACCTCACTGTGAAATGTAGCCGAGGAAGGTGCCGTGGTTTTTCTGGACCAAGCTTAACGGAATTCTAATCAATCTGGGAACGGCTGGGTCTGGCTGTTTGAAATGTTATCAAAAATATGTCGTACCAATCGCCATGATTGTAATTAACGTAGGACTGACTAATTAACACGGAACTTACATTATATTTCGTTTTGACATTGCAATTAACCGAAAGCTCCATCGAAGACACTGCGCCAGGGAAGACCAAGCAAGCTTAGTGCTACAGCTTAGAAATATAGTAGTCCCCCAAGGGGAAGCCAAGGCTCGACATGATAGTGTTGATTAGATGAGTTTTGGTCATTTAAACGCCATGGACACAATGCAGCTAATGGATGAGTTGGTTCCCTTAGCCGATGTGTGGGAAGAGCGACACGGCAGTTCAGGGCTAAAGTTGGCGAATAAGTAGCCTGGTCCAATCTTTGGAGGGCCCATTTTCGCTTAAAGGAAAACCCTAAGGCCGTGATAAATCCATATGAGCTTCGGCCAATGAAGAGATGGGGGCCATAGCTCGCTAGGCAATATTCATTTTCTCAACTTGCTAACCTTATTAGAACCGAACTGTATAAACTAGTAGTATTCTAATATGCCATGTAGGATAATGTTTAGTTTCATTGTCCACTCGTGGGTGGTGTTAGCCCTTTGGGGTTTGTTACATAGGGCCGGAATATATTGTAAAAATATATTAATAAAATATACCAACTGAAAAAGTCGGGACATGCGCTACTTACGACACATTCGGTGGTTCCCATCAATCAGTATACATGAAAAGGCTACATTAAAATCAGCCGGAAAAATGTCAATGAAAGCAGTTTGATTGGAAACAAAATAAAACACTATTGATATTATTGTGGTTACTGATGCATGTTTTTCTATAGCACTATCAAAAAATTCGACAGACAATGCAAACAACCGTGGCTTATTCAAGAGGCTTAACAAAGAATGGGGCCACCGAGTCAGTGGAATACTGACTAGCATTCAAAATGAATTCCGGTATTTAATATTATTGGTGTAGCCCTTTCAACAAGCCAATTCGGTGCTTTCCATCAAAGCAATCAAAGGACTGTATTCCAATTCCCTACATTATTCATACAACTGCAGTGTCATGATAAATGTATTAGGAGGATTTAAACCAAAAGATTTGTTGTGCTTAATAACCAATAGGATTATAGCCGATTGATCTTTGAGGACTGGGTGATGATAGCACCCAGTTCTATTAATGAGGTGCGGGAATTCGGCCTTGTTGAAGGATCACCTTCCTTCGACTATTCCCGCCACTTGATTCCACTATTCCATATATCCCCTTCATTATATACTCATCTACTATTAGTTATTTATTATAAAACTATCTAGTGGTGTCTTCCAGCAACTTATATGCTGGTCCGACATCTTTATCATTAGTCTACTCAGCTATATAAAACCGAACCAACTCATATAGTTATTCTGGAGTTAATTAGTCACACCTCATAATCCCTTTTTACTAGTTAACTCACCTTTATATTGGTACCCATCACTATTGTTATCTATAAAGTACCTTTCACAACTTTACTTTGTGTCCTCCTAATACCCCTTCCACCTTGGTGTTGGTATTATAGCTATTACTAGTGTTTTTCCCTATGCTAATATTTATTATTAGTCTCTATCATTTACTGGATGCAAAGTGTTTCTGTTAGAAAGCCAGCTCTTACCTCTATCATATTTTATTCTTGGAGATTCTCCCATCATATAGAGAATTATATCACAACTCTCTTCAGAGTTAATAGTTATATAATACAATGCAAAGTAGAATGTATTCCACACAACTCTCACAGATTTCTTTTTTTTCATTTAATTTGATATATTAAGGCTTTGCATCATCATATATCCATTCATTCTAATAGTTTCTATATAGTTGAATATTCATTATTATTACCTAAGTTAACTACTCTTAGTCTATCAAGAGTCCTGAGGATAGGCTTCTAACAGTAGGTGGGGCTTAGGCTCAGCTAAGCAGGCTACTAGCATTAGGTATAGGGTATAGTACTAACTAATAAAGGCTAAGTATCAGTATATGCAAGGGATATACAGTGGGTATACTTACTAATTAGTATAAGAGGAAGTGAGTATATATAGAGTTTATTGGGGTTAACTAAGGCTAGGAATAAGCTAAGGAATCTAACTGGCCCCAATAGGGCCCAGTTATATATACTATTATAATTACAAAGTACCTAAAAGGTAAGATTAATAATATAGGGTTTATATTTATTGAATAGAGTATAATAACCAGGAAAGAGCCTCCTTGAACTATGGAGGGAGCAGGGGGTGCAGTATAAGACCATTTCCAGCCTCAGGCCAGGTACTATCCTTATTATCTGGGCCATTCCTATTAGCCAATACAGTACCATCCTAATCCAGAAGAATCTACTACTAGATAACCTAGCACCTACTAAAGAAGGTCAACATAATTATAATAATATACAGGGATAACTCCAGAGGGAGGTCATAAGGGGAGGATACTACTAAGACTAAGGTATAGATAATTGGGTTGGCCAGATGGCCATGAGGACTTGGAAGACTCTGATGGTAACTGGAAGAGTCTTCAGATCAGTACTTGAGTGATTAGTATAAAGAGGCAGAGTCCTAGAAGGGGAAGGGTTATATAATATAGGATAATCCTATAGTACTAGGGGTAACTATGGGAAGGTTAATATGGCACCATAAGGCCTAATATAGTCAGATACTAAGTCAGCCAGATTAGGGTAGATTAGATGGTTTGATGCCTCTCTCAATGGATCTTGTATACAACTGGCCCAAATCCCTTCTGCACCAATTTATCATGTCTTGAAAATAGTGAGCCTTTATATTGGCCAACCAGCATCTAAAAATAGGCACATTTACTGAATAACTAACCCCACACAGGTGGTATGGATTGGTTTATTGGTAGATGCTAAATTGCAGCTAAAATGGAGCCTGCAAACCCAAATTGTGGTAGGCAAAGTGTCCTCACTAAATAGTTTCTGGGGGCCCTTCATATTTACTGGAACAATGCCCAGCTTCATTGGGCTCTGATCCATCAGTATTCCTACCTGGCCCATCTGTTATTGATTCTCAACTATTGGCAACTGGCTATTCAACTTGGTCTGTGCCTACCTGTTTATGGATAGCATGTATCCTGCTAAATAATGTGTATCAGGAAGGACCAGTATTTCTGAATCCTGGATAATAAGAGTGCAGCTGACTGTCCCTACTTGGAATGTATGTGAGTAGTCCTACATGTACCCATAAGTGTAGTGCCACCCAGAGGTCGGCACTTATCCCCGGACTATGGATAGCCAGTCCTCATTATCAGAGGGAGGAATATGCCATGATATGCAATGGCAGTATCATTCCCATTATTTACCCATAAAAACATACTGCCTATACTGTGGCATACACAAAAAACTAACAAAATATTACTTATTTCTTTATACTCGCAGTTTGCATTAAAAAAGTCCACCATTCTTCCTTGCATTTAAAAGTCTGACCTATTTTTTGGTGGATTCCTTGTCATTCCATCTTGTTCCATTCTTGACCCTTTTTCTATGTCCCTTTCCTTATATCCAGCAGCCCCTAAGGCCCATAGGATAATTATATAAGTAACCAGTGAATTCCCACTTGTTTGGGACAACAATCATCACTCATTTTAATATTCCTTGAACTCAATAATAACTTTTATTGATTATTAATTATCAACTCCCTTGTTTTTATTGTTTCTCAATAAACTTTGACACTCCTCATTTATTCCCCTGTTCCCCTTCTGGTTTACTACCCATCCACCCCTCTGTAGCCTCAACATAATGACACCCAACTCTGCCCCTGTCTCCTCTAACTCCGTGAACCTCTAGTCTTCAACAACCAGGGAGCTGGCCACCACGACTTTTGGCCATGCTGATAAGGAGGACACTGCCTCCTTGCAAAACCCAAAGGCCGCTGGCAATAGGCTGGACCTCCCAGGTAGTACACAAGCCCACAATCCCCTGACAACCCATTGTCCTTGCAGAGCTATTTTGATCAATCCCAGTCATCAGTTACTTATTTACAACTAGCTGACAATGCTATGGTCGCTGTACTATGGCCACTGGTTGCCCATAAGCTCTCGATTCCCCATCTGACATTATGTGGCACAGGATACTAAACGGACATCTATGCGACACTAGTATATGATTGTCCTCGGCTTAAATATATTTTAATAGTGGATCAAAACGCCATTATTTTACATGATATGCCGACTATCGACTTCCAGAGATCCACCCTCCCGGTCGGTCGATAAAAGGTTCCAAAACCAAACAGGTGTCACGAACGGACATCATATCACACAATCCTAACACTCCAAAATTGGCCATGAGTACTCGGCCTAAGCCTCTTAGCCATCTACCTTACTGAATTTACATGTCGAACCCAAAAGCCGATCTAGAATATATAATACCGTATACCCCTCCGTTATTCGAGTATGACGAAGTAATACAGGCGATGTGGCCCAACCTCCCTACCAACACACTTGCCTTGAGTTTATCTTACTGGACTACTGGCATTTATATTATAATCAAAATAAAGCACACACCGAATATTATTTCGCACGTATTATATTCGTAGTACTTTAATTAATAACAAAGCCTGTATGGCTATGACTGCCTTTATCAAGGCGATGTGGGTTTAGAAATACCCTGAACCGATATCCAAATAATCGCTATATGTATTCAGTACAGCTGAATGAGAACAGGCATCCACCCCAAATGGACCTATTTAACTGCGATACTTATGCGAGGGCGGTTGTTGGGTGTCACTATTACGCCCCAAGGCTTCGGCCTGTTTCCGGCGCAAATAAGCCTTCCGGGCATCAAAGCGGGCCCTCAGATCATTTTCAGTCAACGGGGTGGTTGGTGCATCAAAGGCAAAGTCGTCGTAATCCCGCCACATGGGACTTTCCACTCGGGAAGCGTAGTCGAGCCACGAGCCATCGTAGAGCGAAACGCGAGGGGCCCCGATTTCCCGGAGCGCTAGGTAAATGACGGCGGCGGTCACGCCACTACCACAGGAGGTAATTAGGGGTTTCTGAATATCCACGCCCTGCTGCTCAAAGTAGGCCCGCAGCTCCTCGCGGGGTTTCAGAGTGATGGCGTTCGAATCGGGATTGCGGTTGACGAGGTCCTCGAAATGGGTGTTGATGGAATAGGGGATCTGGCCACTGGGTACTCCCGGGCGGGGTTCAGGAATTTTACCGGTGAATCGGTCGGGGGCTCTGGCGTCCAGGACGTATTCGAGGGAGCTTTCGTCGATGTTCTTCCCCAGATCCTGCTGGTTAAATAGCTCAAAATTGGCTATTACATCGGCGTGCTTGCGGACGAGTCGGACGTGCCGTTTGCATTTATAGTGGTCTTGGGACTATTGACCAAATTGGAGAGGTGGGCGAGGAGAAAGGGGAATATTAAAATATGAATCAGCGTTAATAAATTCGGGGGTTTACTGTGGTCAATATTTGCGGACTCGTGAATAACGGAAGGTGATGATTGGAGTTGGGCAGGAGTGGGGGGTTATTGAACACTCGGTATAAAACCCTGCTCAACCTCCAACGGGCAATATATTTAAAATACCGGATACTACCTACCTTGGGCAAGCGGGATAGATCATCCATTCCGCTGAATGTGGGTCGTTTTTCGGCCACCCATTTGGCCAATCCACCGTCAAGCACCGATACATTCTTATGGCCAAAGACCTTGAACATCCAGTACACCCGGCAGGCTGAGAACAAGTACGAGTTGTCGTAGACCACGACGTGAGAGTCCTTATTAATGCCTAGAGTATCCATAGCTTTGCCGAAATCTTCGGCCGAAGGTAACAGGTGGGGTAGAATGGGATGCCGCATGGAGATGCTTTCAATTTCCAGGTAGCGAGCGTGCTATGTAACAAGGTCACGGAAGTGGTGTTGTATAGAGTAAATATATATTACATAAATCATCTTGTTAGGGCAGGTGACATGCACTTAAGGCCTATAAATTAACGGGACGAGTTTCTCCCGAGACCTGTTGGCCAAGGTGTAATGGCTTGACCCTTACCTTAATATGGTTCTGAAGCCACTCATCACGCATATCCCGGCGGCTGAAGGGCATGACCCAGGAGCCGTCCACGGGGACGACCTTATCGAGATTAGCCTCGAGCCAGTCGGTTGAGACGAGTGCGCCTAGTTAGGCACCAGTTAGTGAAATACAGGAATACATATTGATATGGGTTGAGCCAATCTGAAATAACCCGAGGGCCGGGGCGGGTATTTCGTATGCGATGACAGGGTAGAAAGAAGGGAAGGGGAGGCAGACTAAAAAACTAGAGCAGACACTTACTATCAGCATCGCCCTTGACTTCGCCCTCTTCGGTTACGTATTCGGGGGGCTCCTGGTAGCACGCTTCAGCTAGACTGATGTCTTGTTCTTGCATTTCCTCCTTGAGTTCCCGCTCGATGGCTGCTTCGTCGTAGCTGTCGGCGATGGAATATTGGTTGGAGTTGAATGCGATGGTTGGGCGCTTCCTCTGGGCGTAGAGGGTAGATTGAGAATGAAAGGCGGCCCAAGTCACAGCCGGGAACAGGTTCGGGACGACGGTAGGGATGGTGGGAATGCGGGACGGTAAGGAACGAAGTGTCCAGGAGGACCAATGGGTTCGGGACCGGGTTTGGGGGAGCTTGGAAACTAAGGAGCGATTGAAGGAGGACTGCATTGTGCAGGTGAGGGAGAGAAACGGAGAGAATGGCCGAGAACAATGAGTTATTTAGAACGAATAGGTAAGGCAAGGGGGGTATGGTGCTGGTTAGCAGTCTACTCGTGCGGGGTTGCTATATGATGTGGTCACGATTAAATGGCTCAATATTAATTTTACTTTATTGGCGTGTGCAAGTAGGGGGCTGGTTTACTTAGGAGAGGAGGTAGGTTTGTCTGAGAAAACCTCCTTTTCTGCTCACTTAAGCCTGGAAACCAGGACACACGGGTATTGGTGGAGAAGGTTTTGGATGTTACACACATTACAGCTGGCGCTGTCTTGTCTCCCCCATTTCCTATTGCTCATTTGGCTAGCTTATAACCCAGTGAACCCTTTAATAGCTGCTGCCCAAAAAAACAGCCCGCGACGCGTCCATAGCACCCCCCCACCTGTGTAGCTCTGGACCCTTTTCACCTTGTAGTATCCCCCAGAGTCTCTGTGGCCTAGCCTTATAACAACTAATAATTGGACCCTCTCCTCGCCTCATTCCACTATATCTGACCTACTTTATCCCTTCATTGGTTTTATTCCATTTCCTACGCTATGCCCCTCCAGCCGTACCAGCGCCTGGCCTACTGCCCCAAGGCCGATCTACTCGCCCTGGCCTTTGGCCCCCATTTGCATGTATGCAGTCTCGCCTCGGGCACCGTGGTCGCCACCACCGAAGTCACCAATGACAATGCGGACCACCTCCAGGCCCCTACCGTGGTTTTGGAATGCCCGGCGATCAAACCCCGGATCCCTCTGCCCGCCAATAAGACCCCTCAATTAGCCTCCACTGCCTCCAACCCAACCGCGGTCGCCCCGTCGGTGACAGAGGCCATGGAAGCCACCGTGGACCAGCCCGCGGCCGCCCCCGTCGCTCACGTTAAACCCTTAGCGGGAGCCACTGAGCCCATCGTGGATGCCCCCGTGGACGCGGTCGTCGTGCCCCCCACCCAATTTGGCTCGGACATCCGGTTGGCCGCCTTCAGCCCGGATGGGCGTTATCTGGTGGTGAGCCGCGATGATAAGGCGCTCTATCTGTGGGATACCCAATCCTGGAAACTGGTCTTGGGTTTCTGTACTCTCCGTCGCTGCAACAGCCTGGATTTCACCATGGGCGATGACCATATGCCTGTCCTACTGGTGGCCGATAAATTTGGCGATGTATATCGCTACCCCTTGCAGAAGTATATCCAAACCGGCCCATCTCCAAAGGTGGTTTGGAACGATATTGACGATGAACTCATTCTAGGCCACGTATCCATGATTCTGGACCTAGTGGTCACGGCGGATGCTAAACCGTACGTGATTACCGCCGACCGTGACGAGAAAATCCGGGTGAGCAAGTACCCCAATAGTTATACCATCCAGTCCTTCTGCCTGGGCCATACGGCGTTTGTCAGCACCCTTGCGTGTCTCCCGACTCCCTCTGTTCCCGCTTTGGTATCCGGTGGCGGTGATGGCCAAATCATTGTATGGAACTACGAACAGGGCCGGCCGACCCAAGTCTGGCGTATGGCCGACCTTCTCGCCCGCCTCGGGTTCCCGGAACAACCCCACCTTAATGTCCGACGGGTACAAATCACCGATATTGGGCGGTTTGTGGCTGTGATTTGTGAAAAGTAAGTTATACTTTGGGTCTGGCGGTATCTACTCGCTGGACATAGTTTGGATTTTTACTTACCATATCACTTTTCAATCGTGGATACTGAAAACCCTACGGCGGTATCCCGTATTCTCCCCTTGTCCATTAACTTACCTACCCCCATCCCCAACGCTCTACTGTATTATATAACTTCTTGGCAATAGGGTGCCGGCGGTGCTACTATTCCGTTTGGTTGCGGAGGCCAACCAGGATCGACTTTCTCTGAAATTCGTGCAGGCGCTCCCAACCGCCAGCCCTCCCCTGGACGTGGTCTTCGACCGCCGTGGGCAACTGTGGGTCGCTGGCTCTGGGTCTACTGTCGAAGGCGAGCAACCTCCGCTTCTCGAATGTTTCTACCATGATCGAAGCAGCGACCGCTACGCCGCTACTTCCACCAATCCAAAATTGGCTAAGCAGCCTTGGAACTCGATTTTCTCCGTCGTATCTAGAAATGTTAGCCATCCCCTGCATATTCCCAGTTTGGAGGAATTCCGGAAAGACCCTACTCGTGACGCCCATGAGTCGTAAATAGAAGTATGTCACTAATAACTATTTGCCTCACAATCGAAACGTACGGACTGCTTCATGTCAAAGTATTTTAACTTAATCACCCGATAAAATAAGAAGTCTGGATTTTTATTATTAGGCCCACAATGCGGGTATATAGGCCCAGGGGAATTGTGTTTAAATAAGGGCACCCTAAAAGACAATATGTACTATTTAAAGCTGCGGTTTGTCGAAGGTCTGTGAATAATGCGAATTTGCAACCAATAATAATAAAAATGACCCCCCTCCCTTCATCCATTGTACACAAATATATTGGAATTTCCGTAATGGTGCTAGCCATTCTATCCGCTTCAACGGGGGGGATACAGTAGGGATCATACAGCTAACGAACGCCCTTATTTTATGCCAACCAACTTATCCGTTAAGGCTGCTAGTTGCAATATACGAATTTTTAAAAAAATGCATTAGTTTGCTAAGGCTTCTTGCGCGAAAGGTACCGTCCGATAAACTTGAGACTTTCGGATAATGGTCCGATCACGTATTTCGCAGTACTTGGAGTCAAGGCCAACGAGGTTGCAATCCGCACGGGTAGGAGGAGCTTCACCAAAGCATAGGTAGTCGCCAAATGCACCAACGAAATGGGTTTAATCTGGGAAAAATACGAGCTCACCCACTCCATGACCATCCCCCGATTAGCCAGCGTCTGTTCCTGGGCCGCCGCCGGCTGCATTTCCCACTCGGCCCGGTCCTCGGGCGTTAAGCCAGCCCCACGGGTCAACCGATACACCAGTTTGCGGGCCCGCTGCAGCGCCTCGTCCATGGACTCCTCCGAGACGGGTGGACGCCAATCGGTCCACGTTAGTAAACCGAAAATAAGTCCAAATGGAAGTACGGCAGTGACTTCGTGGAGGATAATAAAGGCGGTGAGGTGGGTGGCGGGCTTATTGCGGAACTGGTGGTAGTATTTGCGCCAGCCGCGAGTATGGGGCGGCGGCGAAGACGAGGACGACGAAGATGTTTGGGTGACCCGGGCTAATCGGGCCCGGAGATCAGCCCGGGACGCTAGACCACGGCGCGGTATTAAAGAACGTACATTGGTCCCGATCCGCCGGGTAAAGGCTAGACCCGGTTGGCCAAACAGGGTAGGATGTAATGGGGTACCCGAGGTGAATAGCATGCCGTTGGAGGAGAGGAGAGGAGAGGGAGGAAAAAATCGAAAATTAAGGGCGGTCCGTAGGCTGTATTGGCAATTGGACAATGGGGCTAAACAAGTTGGTATGAATCAAGAAGAGAGTCGTAATGAAGGGTGAATTTGAACGAGAATCAGTGGTCAACCAGCACATTCACTTGTTGGGCTAGGTAACCCTGTCACCCACCGAATTCAAACCGCCACGGGTCGTGCACTTCTTAATATGATCCACGCATTGCATCACCCTAAATTTTCTAGTAATTGTCCAAATATCAATAATTACGGGCATATCAAGTAGGGTTAAATGGACATTTATTCCGCAAGAGCGGATGAAATTTAATGAGCCAAAATATGGCAAAGTGTAGGGAAAGGGGGGAAGGAGAAAAGGGGGACGGTGGAAATTAGTGGCAAAGGCATATGTAAAAAGATGAGGGGGAAGGAGAAAAAGGTAGGAAAGGGAAGGGTGGGGAGGGGGGAAGGTGTAGGGCCCAAAAACGGTTAACGGCTCCTCTCTAGAAAGAAAAGATTCGGAGAAGTTTCTGGGGGGGGGGTAAAGAACACGGAATTTAAAAGGTTTCGTCGTCATCCACTACACCCACATGGTGCATTTGATCATTGATGAGGGACAGTTCTTGGTCTTCTGCGGTGTCGGGCTCGAAACCATCCTCAGTGCTGTAGAGAATGGCCTGGATTTCGCGCACCAGAACGGTCTCGTTCTCGGTAAATTCGCCCTCGAGCTGTTGGAGGTAGATTTCGACTGAGCGGAGTTTGTTGAAATAAAAGTCGCGCTCCTTCTCAACCCCATCGATGTTCACCTTGAGTTCGGTTATTTGCTTGTTCAGGTCCTGTATGAGAGTAGCGGTTTTGGGGTCGGCCATTCCACCGCGGCTGCCGGCACTACCTGTCGCCGAAGGAGCCCGGCCTGCTGGTACCCCCCGTGTGGTGCGACTTGGGGCCCGCTCAGCTGTTGTTCAGGAAGACATTAGAAATGAAATAGAATAGGTAGATGGGTAGGTTGGCACAAATCACTCGGTTTACTGGTCTACAGAGTATCAGCGATGGATAATAAACTCCATTTGGTGGGAGGAGTACACGTTTAATATATAAAAGAAACAAATCATTACATCCAAGGGGGCGCCGGGCACTGGAGACGGTCGACCGAGCAGCGCTACCTGGCCGGGCGGGACCGCCGGGAACTTCTACGACTTGGCCCCGGCGACGGTTGACGGCATCGTAGTTACCACCAGGGCAGTACTGCTCCCAGAACCGCCGCAGCCACTGGAGGAATTCGAAATTGTCTTGGAAACGGTTTTTCATCAAGCGTTCGACGGGGATGACCTAGAGTGGAAAACGAAGCGGGTTTCAATCGAATTAAGGTATATCAAAAATATGTCAACAACAGTTGGGGCCGGAGACATTAACTATCAAGAGGCACGGTTGAGTGAGTCCACCCGGAAAATATATTTGGCGCATTTGGCTAAAATAGACGGTTCAGCACGGGTGCCATTGCCGAACCTACCTTATCGATTTTATTGGCGTTGAAGCAGTTCTGAAGGATCTTATAATTTTGAATCGATTCGTAGTCGCCCTTGGAGTTAAATTTGACCTTGCTCAGCGGTATGTTGCCTAGGAAAAAAAGAAGGGAGTGGTGGTGTTAGGATGGCCGAAAATGCGCGTGATGAGAAACGGGACGGAGTAAAATCCCGATGCAATGGGTGACATGCGCTCAAACATCAATGTGAGTAATATCCGAGCGTAAAAAATAACTGGAGTAGCTTACCATAGATGGAATCCATGACTTGGCAATAGGCGGCACCTGTATTATTGGAGGATTCGAAAGATATAAAAGTGCCATAAGAAGGGTTGTGGTTAGAATTGTAAAACCATTAGTACTTGTGGACAGGCTCCGGCGGAAAATTACTGGGAAGGCACTAGCTACTTCGGTTGGTGGGGTCTAGAAAGCCGCCGGGTAACCAATGGGCAAATGGATGCGACCTGGGTAATCGATCGGGAACTAGGTGTAGTTGGTTGGACACTTACCGGAGCCGAGCTGCTCGATTTTGGTAAAATTGAGCTGGAGCATCTGGTTCACCCAGCCTAGGAGTTCTTGACGACTTTCGGCCATGGTTGTTACTCGGGAATGAGAGGGGTGTGGAAAAAGAAGGAGGAGACGAGGCGAGGCGAGGGGGCAAGGAAAGAATTAAGGGAGAGAAGGGAATCACCCGAAAGTAGAAGTGCGATGCTTTCGATAAAACGAGAAAACAGTAGGACAGGGGAGGGGGTCGCGATTGGGTTATAAAAACAATACACCTCAGATGGGATAAAGAAACTGGGAGGGGAAGTGTCAAGTGGTGGGGTCCCCCAAGCGGAGTTGAAGGCGAATAAAGAAAGGATCCTGTGGTTTAGGCTTGACTTAAGGAGAGATCCTCCTCACTTTACGGAAAATTTTGGTCTTATTGGAACTCAGTAGAAGAGTCTCACCTTACCTTTGTTTCCCCTTCTTTCCATTGCCAGTTGACTTCTTTACCTGGTCCTATTGATACTATGCTTGCTTGGCCCGTTTCTGGTGGTTCATCACCGCCCCTAAAATGACAACAAAACAAAGGCAGGCGCCCTGTAAGAGCAGCGGCAATCGTTGCACAGCCCTATCGGAGGGGTTGTTGCGTTCTTCATAACTAACGGACGGTGGTGGCCGAAAAGTTGAACTAGGCCGCAAAAGAGTAAACACTGGAACTGAATAGCGCGTGGCTGTCCCTGGTAGGCAGTCGGCCATTTGCCTCCATTTGTACCGGCCTGGAAGGTGTTCAGTATATTAAAAACCCCTTTGATATGGAAAATGTGTACAAGTGACCGAGTTAACTGTGGCCACTCCAGGTCTAACCGGGATATCATACCGAATCCCCAGTACCACCAGATTGTATCGTCTTTTTCCCAAAGCACTTTGGTGAGCCCCGTCTCCCATTACGTACTTGACACGTTGGGTGGTGCCGGCTAGCCCAACTACCTTATTTTGGACCGCATCGGGATTCCATCGCAGAAAACCCTGTGTCGCTGATGGGGGTTGAGGGGGGAAGATATGCAATAGATAGGATATACCCAGGTTGCACTTAATCGAACCTTACCGACTAATATATATTCAGCCAGCCTTCCCTGGCTTTGGAAGATGGTAGCCATTTTTCATCCGAACGACTTACTGGATACGAATTCGATAATGTGTGTGTACGTAGATGCATTCTGCAGATAGTTGGCCAATTACTGAGCAGCATCTGTAAATATGCCTTAAATATCCAACCGCCGCCTATTGTCGGACACACCAATCGACAGCAGCGGCAAGACAGGTTCACACGAATTAAGTGGCCGTCGCTTACTACTCCCCGCTAAACTGATCAAACCGATAGGTAGGAATACGCATCTGCTGCCAGGTTATGGGCTGAGCGGATAAGCAGGGCGCTGGATTAAGCCCTCCGTATCTAACGAATTATCCATTGAGTATCCCCCCTGCCGGGTGTTTAGATCTTCGGATGATCCACCCCAGTCCAGATGAACGAGACCGGTCCACTGGGTGAGTCGCTTTAAAGGACTCCTCATAGAGTACCGAACTAACCTAGCCGTCTGATATAAAGTTTGACCTACTCACAAGTATCGAATAGAGTGCATTATGCTATTTATATCAGTTGACCGTTTGGGATGACCCATGTGCCTTTGTTGGAAAATAGCCCAGAATGCTTTTTTGAAAAACCAACTACCTATGCAGGCCGAATACAATGCAGGGGTAGAAAACTAGTATGGAATGGCGTGGAAAGAGGACAAGTAAAGAACATGAAAGGCAAAGTAGACTAAGTCAGATATCCCTGGGGGATTGGGCGGATATACGCGCATATCGTAGGGTTCAACAAGTACGACCTAGTGCATACACAGTAAACCGACGTATATATGCACCCGGATTGAAGCAAAGGCTCAGAGCCGGTCGCTAATTGAAGGGACCTCGGCACAAGATGGGGACTGCCCCATAGTCCTGCTTCCTTCATTCTGTATTTTGAGTATAAAAAACAACAACGACAGCTACAAGTATTAGAGGCATTTGCCCTGTGCACTCATGATGGCCGTCACCGCAGCCCCGACCCCACTGCCGTCTTTGGTTAGCGAAATATTGATTTTGGTCATATTCTCAGCCCCAATGGTTTCCGTCAGCGACTGGACCATGGTTTCACGGAACGTGCGGAAGTGCTCGTAAAGGGACCCGTCCACTCCGATGGCCAAGGGGTTTTCGGCCGACGCGGCGGCTAACCGCTCGGACCGGCGTAGGATAACGGCCCCGATGGCCGCCCCGGCGAATCGGGCGGAGCGGTAGGCCACCGTGGTGGCTGTGCGGCGCACCATATAGCGATCCGCGGGTGACGTACACTCGAGACCCAGCTTGGTGGACACTACCCGGGCCCCTTCTTCGAAATTGGGGGACTCGTCGTCCACCATACGGGAAATCACCGACGTGTCCAAAACGTAGGGAGTTTCCAGGGCACAGCTAATCTGGCCCTTGAAAATCAACTGGAGGCGCACCAGGTCTAGGATAACCAGACGGAAGATCTCGCCCAGGTAGAGACCGGAGATGCGCTTCTCGAACATTTGGCGGCCCACGTTGCTGGAGTTGACGTCGAGCATGCGGTCGTAGCGGTTGTAGGGAATGACATCGCCCTCGTTATCAAAGGCACCCCACTCCATATTAATGACCATTTCGTCGTCCGCGGTCACAACAGTCTTGCGGTCCACGCAGGCGGCTCCCAGATCAAACTTGGGGATATTGGCGATCTTCTCCATGTAGGCAGCGTTCGATCCGGTCCCCAGGATAATACCCATCAGCGTGTTGGGATGGCGGTAACTGCACGCCACCAGTGCCCCCACCGTGTCGTTCAGCAGGGCCGTGACGGTTACCCGGATGTTACGGGCCTCCAAGGCGTTCTGCAGAAGGCCCACAATATCCTTACCCTCGGCCCCGGGGCTAGTGAACCCCTTGTTCCATTGGATAAGTTCGCCGTGGTTGAGGGAACGCTGGTCGACGGGGAACGAAAAGGTGAAGCCCAGGTTAATGGCCTTTGTCCCCTCCGGCAGCACCTCGTCCGGATTGGTGTTCTCCTCGAGGAAATTGTGGATGCCGTCCGCGATGAATGAGAACAGTTGCGCAGCGGGAGCGGTTTTGAGGGTCTGGGGGATGAGGAACTTCTTTTGCTTGACCGAGTATTCCCCAGGCACCCCCTTGAGAAGCACTTCGCACACGCGGAAGTTGGTGCCACCCAGGTCCAGGGCCAGACACCGGCCTTTTTCGGTGCCGGTGGCCCCGCCGATAATATACGAAGGCAGCATAGCAACGGTTTGGCTAGGCTTCGACAGGCCAAGGGTCATGGCACGGTGCAGGCCCTTGACGATGGACTGGAGAATCTCGGTGGGAGCGGCAAAGTCATTGGAGATGTGCTCGAGAGCCTGCTCCTGGGCCGGAGTGAGAACAACTTTAGAGTGTTGGTCCATGGTGGCAATAGGGGGGCGGTGGAAATGACCAAGTAAGTAAGTAAGTTAAAGAATAAGGATAAAATATAGTGGGCTAACAAGGTAAGCTGAGCGTGAGAGAGGAGGGAGGGCGGGGATATGTTTTTTATCTGAAGGGGGCTGGAATAGTATAGTTCAGCTTGCCGAGACTTGGAGGTGGGAAGGAGGGGGGACGGCGCAGAAAAGGAGGGCGTGTGGGGGGGGGACACTCGTTAAACATGACACGGGTTGCTCTGAATAGGGCCGTAGACTTAGCTAAAAGGATGTGGGTATAGCTGATAACGGAAGCGGTAGGGTCTGCCTCATTTACAAAGAGAGTATAGAGTGGCAGACGGACAGCTAATAGGCCCCGGTCCTTTTAGGTGGACAGTGTTGATGGCGGGCGATAGTGATGGGGCTCATTTTTCTCCCCTCTTGCTTAATCCGTTCTAGATAAGCTGCTTACGCTGAAGGACGCACACCCCCATAAGTGACACTCAAATTGGGGGAAACTGATAATGGATATTGGTAATAGCTGTACGGTTTCAGTTCATTCTCATGACAGAGGTTTTAGCAAGCATTAGTCAGGTTCAAGATCTAGCCCAGCATGGGTGCGGGGTGGCACAGTATGTCTAAATAGCCGTATAATGTATGGCAGTGAAGCAACCATGTTGGTATAGCGGTAGTCACCACCGGCAACTGCCGACACTTGTTAGTCAGCTGGTGGTGCTGAAATGTCGTTGAGCGAATGGTTTAAAAGATTTAGGGCGGTATCTACCGGGATGGGGGTAGTACAAGGTAACTTTCCGCCCTTCATTCGTCAGCCTACTTCGTCATCGTCCAACTTGGGTAGCAACCGCCACTGACGAGACCGGGTCGATTGAACAGTACGGTTGGGGTCACTGATTACTAAACTCCGTAGCCTGGTCATTCACCCCGGTCAATATCCTGTCAATGCCCAGCGTACTTCAACGGACACCGACTGGGCATCTGATCCACCCAAACCGGGTTGTATCACTCGCATGAACGGCTCTAGCCGTACCCCCCCCCTCCCCAACTATTCAGAGTGGCCTGATGCTTCTGCCTTCCCAGTTATTTTGAGAAGTCCCGAAGAGTATTTTGCCCCCCGTTCCAATGATTCCCCCCTCCCTACAGTAGGACTGTTAAGGTACTCGTCCCTCATTTGGTGGGGAAAATGTAATTTCACACTGGGCAAATCAGGCTGATAGCACTGCTTCACCGCAGTGTCATATATGCTGACCATGGCCGCGGACATAATGGTTAGTAGTACTGATTGGTATTTTTCTGGCCTATGAGCGGCTCACATTGCCCTAAAAAAAGGGCACCTACCCCTGCTCATAATAGTACGCACGGAAACCGTATTTAATCTGCGCTCCAGCGTGAGGGTCAAAAGAGCGCGTGGGTTTGTAGCACCAATCCTTGGGCACCACAGACTGCGTGGGCTATATAAGTATAGAAACGTATCAGAAGGCGCATAGAATCCTTGGACGTATTTGGCCAAGGTGGCTTGGGTTTCGAACCATTTGAAGTGACTGTGGGGTCTATATTTAGCAACACTGCCCCCTTTTGTGGTACTTCCAGTTAGACCCTGTTCCTCTATGTCCTTGATTGTAAGGTGGAGGGAGGGCTCAGTATTGCTGATACGGTTGGTTGGGCGAAATTAAGGGGTGGCGCTTGTCCTCCGTCGTGGGATGGTAAGTTGAATACTAGTCGACTACTTTTTATAGAGGGGAGGGTCTGTAATCATCGCCCATGTATTTAAACCGGAGTATCACAACTGTTGAACGAGAAGCTTGGCATAGACGCATTTAAACATACGGGCTGCTAGATTTGTAGCAGCATTTATTTCCACCCTACCACATGGGGCTCTCAAAGGCCGTGGAAGGTGGGCAACTGCAGTGCCGCCAGAAGGGTTGGCGAGCCAAGGTACCGGTCGGCTATTTTTGGCCACGGTATCTCTAAATCAAGACACCCTATTAATAGTTTCCGGCTCGGGATTATTCTGCACACTAACGCGGGTGGTTTTAAAGAAGGAAGGCGAGGTTCACAGGGCCTGGAGTCTAGTCGACATATCTAAAGTTCCCCCCAGTCGAGACCCTAATACCCTTATTTTGGCGGTCGCCTGTTTCGTTACATGGTTTAATACTCCCGAAAAAATACATTTAACCTATCGATCTTACTACCCCGTAGCAGAACTGACCTTGGTCATTCATCTCTAATTTCGCCCGCGGCTCTCTGCCCTAATCTAATTAACACTATATAGTACGGTGGCATGCCCTTTTGCTAATAATAGTTTTTTTGAGCTTAACGATTAATGCGGGGCAGGAAACATATGGGTGAACTTCAACCCAACTGTATAAGATTTTACACAATATATGTGTGGGATAATATGTGGGAGAATAACTTTTGACCAGTAATATTTACCTCATCAAATGGATTATTCGTTATACAGCCTGGATGAACTTCTGCCATATGGTTACTACTCTTCCGTCATTGTCCATTCTGTAATAGTACTGTTCTCTCCGACGACGTGATACTCGGGTTCTCGGAAGGGAGCTGTGTGGCTGGTGTCATTCATTGTCCGCCCCACCCCTCTCGCCCTCCTTTTCACTAGGTGAGTGCGTGGTCCCCTCCCCCCGTTGACCCCCCCCTATTCAATGGAATTCTGAGAAGAGGTACTTGGCCATGGCTGGGCCAATAGATCTTTGGAAAACTACCCGAACTGCAAGGGCGGTTGGCCTATGTCCCTTTGTCAAGAGTACTCAGAACTGAGCGAAAAAGAAAGAAGTAGTGAGGACAGAGGGGGGGGCGTAATTTTTAGCCGAACAAACCAGAAGGCCGCTCACCCTTGGATTGCCTTTTGGGAGAAGGGAAACTATGCGATGTTTTTTTTGGCAGCCGAAGGCCTGTTCTTTACTCCCTAAATGCCCTTCAGTGATTTTTCGCCCCGTTTCACTGCCGTTTGGCCAAAGTTATTGGACGGGGCAGGTGCGCCCGCACTCTTACGGCTAAACATTAGTTGGTGTACTTTCGCTGGGAGATAAGGCTCTCGTTAAACTCCACTATATATATATAGTTCCGGTCGGCGCCTGTTGATAGTCCACACTTGTACTCCAAAGCTGTCCCTATTAAAGGTCTTTCACCGGCACCCTGCATTTTATTCATACTTTGTAAACCTGTATATAATTTTCCGACTTGAGGTAGGCTCCATAGCTCAGTAACTATATTCTTTGTCCTAAAGCGCCCGCACCACTGTTCACCCATCGTTTATTTAAATACCTTAATTTAATCCATATTACACTAAAGTTTGGCTCCGGGGCCAGCTAAATATCTAAGTTCTACGACCATGCCTCGATAGTTACCGACATTATTTTTCTACACTTTCGACTAACCACCATCTATCTGCCTGTACACATTTTCACTTCCATACGGTTCCAATAGTTACTCCGGTACATTCCCCAACTTAGTCTACAGCCATGAACTGCAAAATCCTGTTCGGTCTCTTGGGACTTATTGCCTTGAACGGTGTGCTGGCCGCCCCAACCGAGACCGTTGCTGCTCCACAAGCGGCTACCTCTACCGCCACCCCCATCGCCGCCGCCACCCCCGCCCAGGCCAAACCCGACAACCTCAAAGAAAACCGAATCGGAGGAATTCTCGAAAATAACGCAGGCGATTTTGTAAAAAACAATTGGTTTCAAATGACCATGGGCGCAGTTACCGCCCTGATTCCTAAATATGCCAACCGTGCCTACGAAAATTATAAGTCCAAAAAGGCCGACGAAGCCAATGCCCAGCCCCAAGCTCAAGCCAACACTCCGGCCCCCATCACCATTAAATCCTAAGTGATAAGGGCAGGGTGTTCGTTTGCGGTTTCCTGGCTGGGTTGGCCATGATTTTATTTATACACTACGTTTTATTACGCTCACCCCGTGGGCATTGTACTTTGTATATTCTTGCCTATTTTTATACTGTATTTCAAATCCACTTTTCTATATGTTTTTTTTAGTTGTCTAGTTGATTGTAAAATGGGTCCTGGAAGAGCCTCTGGATACAGTGCCCACCCCTTTCAACCCACTTGCCTCCCTGTAAACCAGGGACAATAAACCTGTCAAAGTTTCCTTCACAGTATCTCGTGCTAGACTGTCATCTGGACGCTATGCGTCAGAGTTTAAGGCGTCTCTAGTCGAACATCAAAGATTACGATGTCCAGTTACTTATACAGTAAATAAATGTGAGTGTTTGTTTGGGAATAAAGCACGGTAGAGTGCTACCCCCCTCCTCCCTCCCAAGAAGCAACGAATCGCCTTTTTCATCACCAATGGAGTAACCTACGAAGGCCGGCCATGTAATTAGCTGACTCCGCTGTCGATTGTTATCAATCGGCGGGGGCGGTTCATCAGTATGCAATAAGGTGGAATATTTGAAGTATTGTGCTCCTTTTGTCCAATATCATGTATACGCTCGGTCAATATCGGCCTGCCAAGAGAAATATTCGTCTATGTTGTGGACATGTCCATTGACTACGCCCAGTCAACGGGCAGCGGGCTAAGGGCTAGAGGCCTGATTGAGAAATCTCCATCGGCCATGGATGTACTATATGTCCGCTTATAAAAAGCCATGTAAACGGTGCCTGACCTAGATTTACATTCGGACATAATCACCGTGGCACTCTCCCTTCCCAATCTCCTTGTCTCCTTGGTTTTGTTTGTTGGTTTCATTTACCGACCAATTCATTTTTGCCTTCTCCGTCGACCCTCTTGTATCCCCTCATGGTTTGTCTGAAAATGGCCATTGTTGTGTGGACCTTTCTCTGGGCGGTTGGGTGCCCTTTAGGGATCGACATCACCGAGCCCTGGCAGTCTACTGTGTGGCAGGCGGGTAAAAACGCCACCATTCGACTCCGTGTGTGGGGCGCCAAGTCGGCCGCCGACGGCCCCCTGACCCTGGAATTGCTCCGCGGTGATCCGGACGAACCCAGTATTGTGGCTACCATCAACGAGGACGTACCCAGCAACACAACGGTGCTGGTTTGGCTTGTACCGGACACTCTCCTGGCCCGCACCGACTACTACCTGCGCATGACCACCGGCCAGCTTTACAATAACTTTTACTCGGCCTTCTTCCGGATCAAAGGCAGTGATACCGTCCGAGCAACGGCGACGAGGGCGAATACACCAGCGTCAACCAACGACCATAAGGAGTCGGAGTCCACCCAGTCTAAAACGCCAGCGACGGTGACACGTACTATCACGGCCGAAACTCCGCCGGCAGTCTATGGTTCGGCCTCCATTCACAGTCTTTTGAGTGCCATAAGCCTTGTAGGGATAGCCTTCTTCGGTACCATCCTCGTGGAGCTCCTCGGTTTAGTTTAAACCTGTTTATCCTATTCTTTGAAAGCCTTTAACTGGGTCGACTGCTATCTCTTTTGGCGTACCTAGGTTGTAACAATGTGTCAGAAACACCTAACATCCCATCATTTACATATGCCTAATTTGCATCACCCCGATTCATCAGTATCCCCTACATCCGCATTAGCCAGTATTTTCATAGTAAATCCCGAATCAGTTTATTAATAACGATGTTTCCATTTGGAAGACAATAGTAGAAAATGCGCATACTTGAACCTATAGCCAGGCATGTAGATATGATCTAGCAACTGTATCCAGACAATACGAAAGCACGCCCATCACTACCAAGCAGTGGCGCGAGGTGGGATAGGTGGAAGAACAGGAACCCTGAGCGGGCCAAAACCATCAGCATTTATGTTGGACTTAGTGGTTGCGGGGATCATTGGCCGGGTACTCCACAGTGTAAGTGGGGAGAGACGCGACATCGGGGTACTCGGGGTGCTCGGGGTTGAAGGGGTAGTTAGGATCATACGGCCCCTGGGGATCAGTGTGGCAGGGCTCCTTGTGATCGACTGGGTACTCGGGCTTGACGGGGTACTCGGGGCGGTGAGGGTACTCGGGCTTGGTGGGGTACTCGGGGCGGGTAGGGTACTCGGGCTTGGCGGGGTACTCGGGGCGGGTAGGGTACTCGGGCTTGGTGGGGTATTCAGGCCGGTTGGGGTACTCGGGGCGGGTGGGGTATTCAGGCTTGGTGGGGTACTCGGGCTTGGTGGGATATTCGGGGCGAGTAGGGTACTCGGGCTTGGTGGGGTACTCGGGGCGAGTAGGGTACTCGGGCTTGGTGGGGTACTCGGGG
>JANBQC010000266.1:0-36270 GCA_027576995.1 Dimargaris cristalligena
TAGGAGAAAACATTTTAGCCAGTAATATCGGCCCCATCTAACGGATTTTTTGTTAAACAGCCTGGATGAACTTCTCCTATTTTAATTTATTTTGATTTGGAGGAAGCGCCATTAGTGTTACGAAGCATGGCTAGAGGTTTATTATCGGGTCGACGTGCATGGCTGAGATTCAATGTCCATGAGACGGTAATGTGGGTGTGCGTAATTCGAAGAGTCCTTCATAGTCGTCGGCATTATACCGAGTGGCCGAGCACAGCGCGACATTGGTAAGCTTGAGTCAGCCTCCCCGGTGTATCCCACGCCGAGCTTGCCGAGCCAGAGACTGCTCGGTGGGCCATTTTCCCAGTCCGAAAAAACCGTCTTCACCTGCGACAACCATGACGAAGCCCTCTTTATCTAACACCTACGACTACCGAAAACTGACGTATTTAACCAGGGATTTTAGTCGGTCTAGGGCCAAAGCCAAAGCGTTTTCATAGCAGCCGGGGCTTTATACGGGGGCGACGACTGCATCTAGGCGTGGGAGGGTGGTATGGAGTATCCCCGTCTCTTTGCACCCCGTTATTAATGGGGTGAAGAACTCTCTCTCTCCCTCCCTCCCTCTTGATTGATTCCCCCTTTTTTCATCCGCCCGCCTATATATACTGGAATATTTGGCGCTCACTGGCTGAACTCGATTCGTCTTTTGCCTTTCCAACCGCTTGCGTATCAGGCTTTCTCTCTCTCTATTTTTATAGCCGCTTCTCGGTGGCGTCGGTTACTTTGTGCGCTTTAAATAGCGACTGCTTTCGACTGGTCTCTTTTTACTATTACCCCCTTATTTCTTAACTGGTCCTCGCATATATTATACCTTCCACCCATCCACATTTCGTCGATTTATTCCCGTCTTTCTCTCTCTCTCTCTCTCTCTCCTTCCTCTCTGATTCCCTTCCCATTTGTCTCCTAGTCCTGCAAACCCCAATCCCTCCTCTATTCTGACCGTCTATAACCCCTGCCCCAGGTAAGCCTCACCCCCATTGCCCTAATCCCTAAGGGACTGTCGATTCCTCCTCCTCGTATTCCTACCGGGTATTTTCAGGGTTAGGAGGCCCCTACTATTGACCCCTATTCGTCGGGTGTGTTTGTCCCGCTCGTCTTTCCATGTGTGAGTGTATGCTGACATAACTGCATATAGTATGTATATGCGTACCTGCCTGGGCATGGCCCATATATATCCCCTTGGGTTCCTCATGCATTCTGGTTGGATTGGTGATATCGAAGGAATGGCACACAGTGTACTGCGCCGGGTGACTGGAATGATTGGTTATCTTTCATCAAGATTCTCAATGCCATTTTTTAAACCTTCTTGTTACACTTGCCCATCACATACTCAGAGCCCTCCCCTACATTCTCTACACCTGGGCAATGTCACCTCATCCCCATCATCACTACTAACCATTCCCCAACTAACTGCTATTGCTGCATCTGAAATCACCCCAATCCGCACGGTCCATTATCACTCATCCACCCGCACTTTAGATCACCCTCCCATATGGACCCTTCGTTGAATTCGGGATTTGGCCCTCCCGGGAGCGGCCAAACGGCCAACCATTTCCCTATTTTCAATCCCTGCGCCCCGTCTAATCTTCGCCAAGACGCCACCGGTCTCCGCGCAATGTCCGCCAACGCCCAGAAAGTCACCGCTGGTCTGGGCCTCCCCACCCACTACGGCCGCCCCGGCGGCGCGACCAGCAGTAGTGCCCACGGCAGCAATATCTCCGGTTCCGGCAATGGCCACGGCTGCAGTACCGCCCCGCTCCCCACTGTGTCCGGCAGCCCTCTCTACCAGACCGAATTTACCAAACGCAAGAACTGGCACCACCGCATCGTCAGCGAAATCACCGATATGGTACACGTGATCTCTCCCTCGGGTAAGATTATGTTCTGCTCCCCGTCCTCGGTGGAGGTGGTGGGCTATACCCCCGAAGAACTAATCGGTCGGAGCATCACCGACTTTATCCACGTGGATGACGTGGACACCTACATTCGCGAGTTCAACATGGCCATCATCCAGCGCGATTTCCGCCTATTCTACCGCTTCCGGCGGAAGGACGACCGCTTCGTCCTGCTGGAAGTCGTCGGCCACCCGTGGTTCACCGCCGATAGCGGAACTTCCCTCCTCGGTTCGACTACACAAGGCACCGGCCAGCCCCCATCTTCAATACCCGATGCGGGTCTGGGTTCCTCCTCCTTTAATCTTAACCTGAACGCCCAGGCTGCCCAAATCTCCGTTAATAATCCCGGCCAGGGCCACGGTGCCTTGGCCCGCTACCCTGGCGGAGTCTACTCCACCACCGTCACCTCCAACGATGGCCGCACCCCTTACATGGTGTCCCATGGTAATAATGACGCCATGACCTCCAATCTGTCTTTACAGTCGGGCAGCTCGGGTTCATCCGAGTCAAGCGGGTCCATGGGCCAAGTTTCGGCCGGAAGTGGGCTGGCGGGGTTCCCCGTGGCCAAGTGCTTCTTCAGCATCGCCCGGCCGTATCCCATCAAATCCACCTCGTTCCTGGACAACCTGCTTGAGCTCAAGATGGAAAATGAGCTTCTCGTTCGCCAGTTCCAACAGATGGGCGGTGATGAGGACATCCTCCTCCAGATTACTAGTTCCATGAACGATGAATTTGAGCTTAGTCACCTGCGTAATCGCCTTATGGCGAACCGCCCCGAGTACATGGCCGGCATTTCTGACCATTTGGACATCTCCAGTACCACCTTATCCTCACTGGCCAGTTCCAGTAAAGCCATGTCGGACCTATCGGGTATGCAAATGGATTCGTCAGCGGGCAACCTCGGGTCCGGTATGACCATGGGGATGGGAATGGTTGGGAATATGGGCCCGACCATGGTTCGCCGCAAGAAACGCCGTACCAAGACCGAGGCTTTGGAGCATGTCTGTACAGACTGTGGAACGGTCGAGTCCCCGGAATGGCGCAAGGGCCCCCAGGGTCCCAAGACCCTCTGTAATGCCTGTGGACTTCGCTGGGCCAAGAAGAACAAAAAGATCGACTTACCCCTCGATGCTTTGGTCCATTCGTCGGGACTGGCCTCGGCGGGTAGTAATGCCCCTGGAAGCATTACCGGGAGCTCCGTAAGCGGTGGACTACGATCTGCTCCTTCATTGGCCGTCGCCGCGTGGTTTCCCGACGATGAATTTTAATCTGGGCTGCCGGTGCGGTGCTAAGGCGAAACCCCTTTATAATGATGGGCATCGCTTTGATCCCACTGAACAGTTGCCTAGAGTGTTTTTCTCCGCCCTCCCCTCTGCATTGGTATTATATTAGGATGCTACCTGCGATGCCGCTATTGGGAGGGTTGGGGATAAGTGGGCGACACGCAGCGAAGCTACTGCCCTACCAAACGGGGGATTCCATGAAAGATGGATATAACTCTGCTTATACAACTGCTGAACTATACTACAGTTGCCAGCCTTTGGGATGATCTTCATTTGCGTTAACTCTCTTGTGGCACCTAATCATTCAACATCCTCTTCTTTCTTGTTGCACTCTCCCTTCTATTCCCATCCACATTTTCCATTTCATTGTTTCTATAGTCTATAGTAGTCCATAATGTACTTTATACGTCTTTCTCTCCAGCAATAGGCACCAAAAACAATCCTACCCCCCACATGTCTATGCGTATATCCGTGCGCGGGTATAAGTATGTATTTACTAATACATCTCGATATTCACCCCTCCTACTTCCCCTATTTACTACTAATTACCTATTACAGTCTCCCTTCATATTTCTGAGCTGGCAATGGCCCCTTTGATTTACTATTATCCAGCGCCATACCCCCTTGAAATGGTATACCCGTTTCCCAATACCGGCTGCCTTGCTGGGATGGAAACCCGGTCCTAGCTATTGGTATTGGCCCAGTCTGTTCGGACCACTAGTCCGGTTTCTCTATCCCTGATACACCTAGTCGTGGCTTTTATGGTCTGAGTTGCTTGAGTTGGTTATTAACTTGTATGTGTTCGCACCGGGGCATTGCCGGATCCTTTAGCAACCACTTGTGAGGTATTTTAGATGTTCACCCAAATGCCTATATTCTTGATGGCATGTAGGAAGAAATCTCGGCATAGGGAGCTGTATTCACTCCCCTGATACTCGCTGGCTTATCAATTCACGTACCCACTAGCTCCCATTTTTCACCTCGGCTGATTAATTTGTAAAAGAAAAAAACAAACGAACTCACCGCTAATACATTTCCAAATACATCCACTCGCACACACCCATTACATATATAAATAATTTTATACGCTCATCACAATAAATTTACATCCCCCTATGATGCCTAACCTATATGGAGAAGTATCAGATAGATCGACTAAACCACGCGTAATATATCAGGACGCCGTCTGTAACTCGCACGCGACCAGGCCAATATCGAGATTCTTAATGAGCGGTGTGGGCCAGTTCGAGAGGATGGGGAATCATGGAATCGGGATATTGGGAATTTATTATTTCGCGATCCTAGTCCGATACGACCATCATTTACATTTTAGTACACTGCAGGCGCTCAACTCAATCATTTAATGAATAGTTCATCATATTGCTGTACCTAGCTGTGGTTGAGAAAACAAGCTGAAACCTCGGCGATTTTTATTATTATTTATTCGTTTGCCATACATTCGAAATATCCACAGTCCATTGGTATCTTACATACCCCCCTCTTACCAATATATACTAGGTCAATATAATTATTTAATAATAACGAAGACCGGCCGCATAATAATAGTGCGCGAATGGAAGTAATGCCAATATGTATTATACAGCGATAATTGCGTGGTGCCTACGGTTCTGAAGAATATGCACAGTGCCTTTTTATATTAAAGCTAGGACTGAATGGCGCAGTTTTTATTTTTGGTGGCAAGTGATTTGGAGCATGAAACGGTGGCACATCAAAGTATAAATGTCATGAGCAACAGTGGTACATTGCAGTTTTAGGATTGAGAGCGGAACGAGCGAATGAGTGGGTGGGTGATTCGGAAGACAGCCGTGTTTTATTTTTTACTAAATAAATATCCATGATACTCGCTAGTGGGCCCAGGTGGGGTATAGTTAGGGTTATACGGACTCGGACTTACTCAACCGTTGGGCCGGTTTTAAACCTCTCCCCCTTCCTTCCCGCTCTTTCCCCGAGTGAGCAGTTATTAAGTAAGGGACTCGGTTAATCAGGTTTGATTACTTGCCTCCAAATGTGGAAGCGGTGACTGGAAGAATATATATATATATATATATATGTGTGTGTGTGAAATCGAGGAATTAATAGTCGAATCTGTTTATAGTGAGTGGTAAGAAACGCAACAAGAGAGCTTATCAACTGCCGGCAGGGTCAAAAGAAATGGGCTAACGATGTATCGAGTATCCCATGGCAGTGTATTATAATTAAAATGGTTGATTCATCTACAACAGGCACCGAAGATATTCAATGTGATATTATATTCATTGAGGCTTCGATTATTTCGATGGCGAAACTATTCATGAATGCCATATAACCTCGGTCCACCCCCACCATTGACAACTTAACAATCTGCCTCATCCACAGGTGAAGGGGAATACACGAAACAAATGATTGGGTCATCCTGGGGGAGAACTATTACCAAAGTGTGGGGCTGATGATTTCAGGGACTATACATGCCCATATGTATGTATAGCTATGCCTGAGAGCTAACGTTCCACCCATATATGATGTTCAATAGATTTATTCGGTATAATATAATGAGAGGGGGACAGGTAACCGTTGGATCTATTTCCATCCACGCCCAAGGTGGCCGCACGATTATAGCTCTCGCCTACCCTTGGGACATCCCCTCCCTAACTGAGAGACAAGATGGGGGTAGCCAGTAATGAATGGAAGAAACCTTCAGGTGCGTTGGGTTTCTCAAATACTCTTCCCCTCCCACACTCACCTTTATCCTAGTATCGCGTATTTTCCCGTGTTTTCGTAACACAGTGCTTGGCAGAGATTAGTACTTGGTATTACAGTTCCATTATGGTGGCACCTTCCCAGCCTACTACCAAAATAGTAATCAACGGGTTTGTGGCGGTCAACATGCCACTAGAATGGAGCGACGGCCCTTGGCAATGCATCAATGGGATTTTGCTTGTATGGCATGTCGACGGGGAAAATTACCATAGTGGGAGGAAAATAGAGGACTAGATCATTGTTGTATTTCATTTTTAAATATAGTCATCCCTCACCTTACTTATTCTAATTGGAAGCCTTGGACGTGATACGGTATTACCTTGAAAACTGTCGTTAGTGGAAAACCTGCCCTTTTTGGGTCGGCGAGATGCCTCTTTGGGGACACTGCACTTCAATAGCCATAAAGACAGTGTTTGGAAGACCCTGGAGTGCAGTTCAATGATGTTTTTTCTATTATATCTATCTCCTTACAATGATCAATTATTAATGGGTGCGGAGAAAAGGAAAGGGGGATGAGAAAATACCCGCGATTTGACTCACGGTAATTATCGATAAATCAGATTTCCCTAATTTTGGACAGACTAATCCGTGGCCAAAATGACAATATATCCCCTCTTGTTAGACGCGGTCGGGATCCTCCATATAAAAGGAGTGGGTTTGGCCACTTTCATAGCTCGGTACATCCGTCTTCCGACCTATATGATTTAAGCTCCACAGACGGACAAAACAATCATAGCACAATTTCCTTTCTCCTATAGCATTCTTTCTCGATACTTTTTGATTTGTATATATATATATTAAAAAAACAATATATATTTTCAGAGATTTTAAATATCGAATTGTATTTACCCTCTCATATCCTTTTTATATATAGCTATATCCATTATATTGCTCCGCCACCATGCTTAGAGTACACTGCATTTCCTTGGTTCTTGCCCTTTTGACCGCCGGGTCCAGTCTGGCGCAGCCGGTCCACCACCAGAAGACTCCCAACGAGCCACAGTTGGTCCACCCATCCAATAGCGCTCCTTCGTCGGAATTATCTGACCCGCGCCTCCCACTTCCCTGCCCAGGAAACGACGACCAGAACCCGGGTCGACTTAATTTAGGCAACTTAGAACCTAGTCAGCTTAAGGACAAGCGTATCCAGGCGCGCGCTTTCGAGTGTTTCCGGGACAATGCCATGAACGTAAGGCTAACCCTCACTTTATATATCTACTAGGCCAGCCATGCTTTCCTGCGCCCCCGTATTTACCCTTGAACATGGCTTACATATACTCTAAACGTGTTTCCGTAGACACACATGTCCACGCATCCTTTTCTAACCAACTCACACTTTCATGCACAATCACTCTTTCTCTTGCCTGCGCTGCCTTTATATATATATATATATATATTCAATACACCATGACATGGCTTAGTTGGTACCCCTGTTCTACTGGGCCGTTAGTCAGGACAACCACGAACCCCTCCTTGAGAAGGTCACCGAAGCTATATTGGCATCCGATGACTTTGGCAACGTCTTTGGCAGGCTCATGGGTCCCCAGAACGGCCAAATGTGGATCAACCAGCAGCTTCGTACCAAAACCACCCACACGGTCCCGTTTAAAAAGTCGCACATTGGCCGGTTCCTGCGCTTCCACCCCCTGGAGTTCGCGGTTAGCCGGGGCCTCGAAGACCCCGTCCTGCGCATCTGGAGCCACGCTATGCAACACCAACTAATCCCCCAGCTTTCCATCCCCCACATGGCCGGTCCGGTACGTGCGTATTTTGAAGCCGCTTACCGGAGCCTTTTCAAAGTGGCCGTGGTCTATGACCTCGGCACGTTTGCCCACGCTTTATCGCAAAGTTTAGCCTATGGACAAGCGCCATTCCCGCAAGGCGGGGGGGTCCTGGGTAGCCAGGCCCCTTTCCATACCGTCATGAATCTGTGGGCCGTCCAGGGTAACCGGGCCAAGGTGGTCGAGCAGTTGGCGAGCCCCGAATTTTGTCGGTATTACATCGTCGGGACGCTGATGGACTCCATGGCCCGGGCCGGTTGGGCGTTCACCCATCGCGTATTTGGCAAGGTCCTGGAGCTCAACGGGTATTACAATATTCCGACTTATAGCGCTGTGGTGGCCGCCGCGACGAGTGATCACGTCCGGCTCGATACTGAGAAATTGTTCCTGCCGGCTTCGTACCAGGCACCCGAAAATCCTGACTCGGAAGAGGGGCATACTTCCATCGTGAATTTCTTGGAAATTACGGAGGTGGTAGCGAGCCATTCTTAAATGGCTCAATGTGAAGTAGCGCGATAAACTGCCAGACTCTTGGCGATACCCTTATTCACTTTAAGACCCAAGTTGCCACTGGACTCTCCATTTTTTATCAGCTTCCCATTCCATATATATATATATATATATATATAATAACTAGGGGAAGTTTACAACAGAAATGATGTTTAGTTTCAGCAAGGCATGCATTTTTTTTATTCCTCTCAATACATTTTGCTATATAATTTTTTAAGGTATTGGTATTATCGATATATTTAGCCTTGGACAATAAAGGAATTGCCGAATTTTGTTTTTGAATAAACACTACTGATAGTTACAAGTAAGAAGGAACCATTGGGCAATAGCGGGTAATGGTGACGCCCTGAAAAGCTACAAAAATAGCCCATTCCTCCGACCACTAAAGGGCGGTTTTAGTCCGGATCTTTCTGACCCTGAAGAGGATGGCTATAGGGTTTGATACCCCTGATGCCAACGCAGGGCACTATATTAACTTGGGAGATAATAAGTAGAGTACGAAAAAAAAATCAGCAGGAGGCCCCCCTGTGGTCAGATCAGTACCGACTGGCTTGGTATAAATGATGAGTCGGGGGGGGGACAGGTTCGCATAAAAGGAAGTGCTTACTAATCATAATAGGAGGTTAAATAAGCGGTAGTGGCAGTGGGTCACATTATTTGCCACCAAAACGGGGAGGGGGACATTGTAAGATTACCCTGATTGATCAGCCCTGTCCCGCAGGAACGGTCCGTTATCTGTTGGGGACGATGGGTGGGAGAACGCAGGGGATAGCGGCGTTAATACATGACTTAGAAAGGAAACCGTTAATAAAGCCACATCGCCAATGGCAATTTTGGTAATTGAATCGACCGATTTATTTAACAACTACCAGCCTAGTGTAGGGCCAATGCGATAAACTGGTCTAATGGTGTACCCCCCCCCTGATTTTGAATAGGATGGTGGAATATATAGTAAAACCACGCACTATTAATCCGTTAACCGCATGGTCCCCTTTTCCGGCCAAGTAAACTTACTCTGGCGGATAGAGTTGAACAGCCTGTGATAATATCCCTAAATGTTTATATTCAATACCCAGATTAGACCTGTTTTATTATTATTAGTAGTATTTCTTTTTGGAATCGACAACTGGGATTGTATGTATCACTCAGCCTATGCACGCTACGCTTCCGTATAGAACCTAGAAACCTGATGGCCGCTCTCACGGCGCAGCCCCAGTGGCTCGCCCCGTTTTAAACAGCAGGTACCTTTAGATAGTCTAGCAGATATTTTATGCGGTTCACAGGTTAGTTTATTGGTGAACACCCTCATATAATTACACTAACGGGTTTTAAACCCCCAATCTACCCACACATAGATTAAGGGACTGCCGTGTGATGAGGCCTTGGCCGCCATCATTTTAATCTTCCTCTTTATAGGGTTGTTTTGATTTAATACTGTGCTAATAGGTATTTCAGGATCAAATTAATAAGCTACATCGTGACCCTGAGGTTGGTAGGGCCCTACTCAATTGATTGACATTGAGTCTGCGGTGGCTGTAACGCAAAACTATCCAATGTACATTTGGATCAATTGAAAGCATAGCCAACGCCCTCCCCACCCTTGGATTACCCCGTGATTAGTGGAGTCCCAGATACACTGCTTAACTGACTCGTCATGACCAGTGGGGCTCACCCTGAGCAGGGATAATCCAATTCGGGGCTATCAGGGCCCGCGGCGTTAAAGAGAAGGGGGTTTAGGTAAGGGATTCGGATTAAACCATCTAGGGGTGCGGCTACACTAAGCCAACTAAGCACTAGTCCATCCAGATCCCAAGGTATCCTATCCCCTCGAAATAAAGTGTAATAGAAAAACAGATAAAATACCAATCATTTTAAAAAAATGTACACACCCATCATTTCATTAAAGGAAAGCAATAATACCCCACCACATGATAGCTGGCTAGAATAATAAATAACTATAGTCCTCGGTTTGGATTAGGATTGGGATTGTGAAATAGGCCCAGACGCCACCCATGACTTGCGCTGGCTGCGAACTTGATCAGCTGTTATGTCTTCCCTATTTGGCAACTCCTTCTATCCGATCTGCGATGGACATCGTAAAATTCATCCACTGAAAATTCATATCCCTGTTTTTGCAGTCGTTCACCTCTTCCGTCTCTCTAGCGGGTATATCACACAACCATGAAATCGGCTCAGGCTTAAACTGGACTGCCTGCATTCCCCTCCGAATGTTCCCGTAGCACCCAGTAGTGTGACTTGAGCTTAAACAATGAACGCCAAACATTGCACGCGGATTAAACTTTTCGCAGATCGCTGCTTCGCGCTTGTGACCCACCGTGGATTTCATAAAGTAGGGGCATCAATAAAATAAATATATATATATATATAAAACATGCGGCGAGAAGAAGGGATTTAAAGAAAATTTACACGCGGATCGTCGAGAGTGGCACCCTAGAATGGGGATGCAACGGGTTCAACTCAAAGAATACCAATGACTCTTGGCAACCGCATTGACATCGACCATACGGCGTGATTTACGCAGCGGAGAGCTTCATACACTCCTTTAAGCCCTTGAGGTTTCATACGGGCTGGAATCCAACCCTCATCTCCGCCCCTCTCAACCACCGGCTAGCACCCAGGGTGGGGGGGAGAGGGGGGGGGTCCCCCTCACCAAAACCTCAGGGGCAGTGGTGTCTGGTTTAGTCAGCTCAGGGTGCGGCAATCTAGTGCTTAATTCCAGTGCGGGTGGGGGCATCAGAATGTGGGTACAAGGAATGTAGTTCGGTGGGGCAGAGGAAGGCAGTTGTCGCCGACTGGCTTACAGTGCCACCAGGCTTAAGAAATAGCTCCGAACCTAAAAGGATAAGGGTAAAATTAATGGCTTACATTTAATCAAGCCCAATGATTTTTTTTTTTGACTTGACCTAATATTCATCCGAATTGAACCAAGCTCGCTGTTGCCGACTTTTAAAGGTTAGAGCACACTAAAATAAAGCGGCCGGGATCATTGTGCGGCAAAGGGTACACGATGGGCCATCTATCGGGCCTGTTTAATACTATGATGGTGATATTGACATCACATATCTATTTTTCAAATCAACGTATCCCGACCATGATCCCCCCCGCCATATTCACAAGTTGAAACACTGCTACTCTATATACCAAGTGCTATTGGAGATCCGCCCAGTCCAAAGATAACGCGGTGCAGGTTTCACCTGCCAGAGACAAAGAGTGGGAACACGGAAAGTGAGAGAAGGTATAAACACACGAAGGATATGTAAATGGAACAGGGGAAGGGAGAGGGGTGTGGAGGGTAACTGGTGTGACTGGTTTAAATGAGCGTTTGGTGTAAAATGATTCAGCGGATGTTTTCGGACAGGACGCGAACTAAGGAACCATTGTTTATTTATTTCATTTTGAACTCGGCGGGTAGAACGTCAAGTTTAGCGACTAGATCCAGGTGCCCACAATCGTGCCAAGGGTTGCCAAATCCGCTGCAACAGTCGTCGGTAAGGGGGTTATAGGGTAGGCATTTTAATATTGTAATTTTATTTTTTAAAAAGAATCGTGCTATGGAGGAGAAGAGCCAGCCGGATCTAGCCCGCTCTCACCCGATGTGGCAGAGTCATCAAAATCGGGTTGGTCCAACGGGGGGGGGGGAGACCCTCAGGTCTCGCGACTGTTAAGGGGTGTGCGGAAAAGTCGGGAATTCGATCACTGGTGTTAGATATAAATACTCTCCGGTGGCCCAACCCTAGGCCATTTAATCAAGTTTCTTCGTTCAGATACAGCCCCTTTCCCCCTTACACTCAGACCATTCCTCTTCAGTCCTAACCAGTTTCGCCTCTCTAGTTATATCAAACCCACACCTCTTGTTGGAGATATATATATATATATCCGCCCTTCGCCCACACCCCTCTTCCTGCCCTTCGAACTATTCACCCCCCCCTTCTTGTCGCCCTTCCCTCTTCCCTGATATTACAACATGCGTCTAACCATTACCACCCTGCTGCTCGCCACCGTGGCCGCACTGGCCGCTAGCACCGCCGTTGCCCAGCCGGCCGGTAGTTCCGATGCCAGCGTCAACCCCATTACCCCCGGCCAAGATTTGGCCGATAATGCTTCTGCTCTACCCCCCACCGTGGTCAGTACCACCGCTGACGGCAGTGAAGTGAGTCTGACCGACGACGGCAACGACTTGGCGAAGACCAACCGCGCCATTGTCGGCTACTATCCTGACTGGGTAACCCGTTTTATGCAACCCGAACAAATCCCCTACGAGAAGCTGACCCATATCAACTACGCCTTTGCCCTGTTGACCCAGAACTACGAAATCAAGTTCGATACCGAATGGCTGATGCCCCGGGTCGTGAGCCAGGCCCACGCCAAGGGAACCAAAGTACTCATTTCGGTGGGCGGTTGGACCGGTTCCCGGTTCTTCACCCCCATGGTCGCGAGCGCCGCCACGCGGGCCACTTTTATTAACAACGCCGTCAATTTCGTGAACCAGTTCAAACTCGACGGTCTGGACATTGACTGGGAATACCCTGGCCGGCTGGGTATGTCGTGTAACACGTTCGATGCCCAACACGATACCGACAACTTCCTCTTGCTGCTGCGGGAACTCCGCGCCCGGTTCGACCGCGAATGGGGCGGCGCTTCCAGCGCCGGTCGCAAACTGATCACCCTAGCCGTACGCGTGGAACCGTTTGACGGTCCGAGCGGTCCCATCAGTAACGCCGCCCCGTTTGCTCCCTTGGTGGATTTCGTGAACGTCATGGCCTACGATGTGTATGGCTCGTGGAGTCCCACCACCGGCCCCAACGCCCCGTTTAACGCCGGGGGCGACTCCAACTGGTCGTTCACCCAGGCCGCCGACAGCTGGATTCGCGCCGGCTTCCCGCGCAGCAAGATCGTCATGGGTACCGCCTTTTACGGCCGGTCCGCCATCACCAATGCGCCCATGACCACCAACAATATGTTCGCTCCCAAACAGTCGGCCATCCCCCGCGGCGACCAGGACGACGGTCTGTGGGGCGAACCCTGTCCCGGCGCACCCTACACTTACTCCAGCGTGTGGCAGTGGCGGAACCTCCGTAGTCAGGGCGCTTTGGTCTCCCCGAACCAGGCCGGCGCCGGCTGGGTGCGCCACTGGGACCAGCAAACCCAGACCCCGTGGTTGTTCCGCGCGGCCGATAACACCTTCGTGTCCTACGACGACCCGCAATCCCTGAACATCAAGACGAACTACGTCCGTAAACAAAACCTCGGGGGAGTGATGCTCTGGGACTTGCACCACGATAATGGTGAGCTGCTGGATGTTCTGCAGCAGGTGCGCTACTAAACGGCACCGGGAAGAGGGATTCACTGGACGAATAGTTCCAATCGAATCGGTGGGGACATATCCCCATCGACTGACTCGCAATGCCCCCTGGCACAGCTTATACCAGTAATGGCTTGGTGCGTTAAATTGGTATCTTTCGACCGCCCAACTTCTTCACATATTATTTTCGTATTTCCCTAGTTTTTCGTTTTTTTCTTTTCTTGCGGCCAGTGGAAATTTTAACCTTATATCCATCTTCAATAACCACACCTTTCTTGATCGTAACCTAACCGATTTCAATATTGTTATACACTCCTCCTCCTCTTCTTTATCTTCGTACACTACAACCACAACAACTGGACGAGGTTTACCTCCATCCACTTTATCTTTATCACCTTCATCGATACACATTCAATAAATAACCCCACTATATTATATTACTAAACATGGTACATTATTATTGGCTAAATATAGGTTATTAGTCGCCATCGAGGGCAGCGTGATGATAAAAATTATCAATGAATCATAATTTATTGGTGATAATAACGAGTATATTCTAAAGACCATTCATCCAAATCACTCATATGCGCTGGTATCAGCTTCAAAAATACGGTTCGCAGGGAAAGGCAGTTGAATTACCCATTTACAACACATACAAAGTACGTTCAATAGCGGCACCAATATTATAGATACTAAAATATTCCTCACATGAGCGTCCTGTAATTACTATCCCCAACCATATAACAGGAATAAATAACCCAAATAATTTAATATGTTTATTAGTCCATAGGTCCAGCGGTGTGCTTAAATACAATGACTAAATGTGGGTTATTGACTCTGGGTATTATTAGGTATGATACATAATTGTTGGAACTATATTAACCAACGTATGAGACCCATGCTGTGACAACTTGATGATAGCACAACCAATCAACTCGAACTGCAAATTTGCTAACACCCCCACACCACTGAGGGTACTAAAGAAAGACCTGTATGACGAGAGTAAATGAAATATAAATAAAATAAATAGAGCAAATGACTCCAAGCTGGTCACCAATAAACTGCCCATTAAATGCAGCATAACCATAGGTAATTCGCTTGACAGATGCTAATTAACTATATATTTATAATGTACTACTAATAAACTTTTCCATGTGGGGGCAGATGGCCGAGTGGTCTAAGGCGCTACGTTAAGGCCGTAGTCTCTTCGGAGGCGTGGGTTCGAATCCCACTCTGCTCACATATTTTTGTCGTCCTCGACTCGGGATTACATTTTTTGTTTCTACTGTACCGTAAGGTTTTAATTGCCAGTTCTCTTCGTATATTTTATATACAGTAAATAAAGTACTTCAAATGGCACCGCGTTGCAGTTTAGAAGTATTGTAGTGCGTAATGGATATTGTCAGCACCACTATACCATACCCCTGTATTCTATAAGCCAGGATATAGGATCTGTACAATCTGCGATTCTCGAATTTAATATGGCGGTGATAAATGCTCCCAATAACTAAATGAATCCCCTGGACATATTGGTCAATGGAATTTATAATTTATTGATTGTATCCAATTCAACGGGTAATAGGTTTCATTTCGATGTTCAGTCACGCAGACTTGTAAATCCAGTGAAAACTCAATGATACCCCCCAAGCCTTGCTAAAGAGAAAGTCAGCAAAAAATAGGCCCCGCATGACGAGACACTAAGAAACCCCCGCTTAGGATATTTCCTTACCTGATGCTTTCAAAACCCTTATTGATACACGCTGAGAACTCCATTCTTATTCACATTCTTAACCGGTATAAAACTTTTTACTCGGGGGTTTGCGACGATAAATAGGCCATGGCGGAGGAAATCGTGTACGAAGATTCGCCATTTGCGGAGTACCTATTACGTAGGTACATTTCATAAAGTTTCAGCGGTGCCGTACATTCCCTTCAGCACCAACTAGAGTCATGGTCGGGGAATCTCGTTGGGTGGGCATGAAAGGGCCCTCCCACGAACCACAAAGACGAGACGACCAATGTGGTTTGTCAATTGAAGAATAAGGCAGCCCATTCCCCTAATGCGTCGTATTTTTTTTGCTTGTTTCTGTCCTGTAGAGGTCCATGGCGATGAGCTAACGACGATCCCTGCTGTCGAAAACGAACCAGACTCGACAACATGGTCGCCCTCGGTCCAGGCGGGTTTTCATCGAGCAATTGATTTTGCCCGACGGTGGTTCATTCCTGTAAGTTGTTGCCCAAGGCCCCTTTGGCTTTCTCGAGGAATTGGGAGGTAGGGCTGCTCCTCGGCGTTTGTGGGTTTGGTTTCGGTAGGCTATTGTCAACCTAAGCCCGAATCATTTTCCTTCAACTAATGGAAGTGATACGATCTTTTTTTTTTGGGGGGGGGGGACATACCCGTGCCTATTATCACCCTATGCATTGGCATTGCCCACCCCAGGATCGGTTATTTTACGAGTCCGCATCGGCCTCGTGTATCGCCCATTGGAACACGGTGATGGAAGAACAGCTCTGGCGGTCACAGTTGCTTCAGCCTACACTGTCGCCGCATAACTACCCCGCAAGTGCACGCACAAGTTCAGACGTGCCGATACGCTCTACTCGGCGGTACCTCTCTTTATGTAGTCGGTTATTCCCCACTCTTGTGGTCCGCTTTCCCAGCCTGGTCAAGGGGAGCCTATTGGCAACTCTGGTGGGCAGTATTATTGGAGTCCGCCTATTCTGGGACCGTCGGCTCCCAGCCCTCTCCACGCCCGTGCCCCCCAGACAATGGTTGACAATGGTCGGGTCCGGACTAGCTGGATTATCTTTGCTTGGGTTACAGGGTCGGTGGTTCCAGGAGCAAATGCAGCGGGCGCTACAACAGGAATTGACCCGCCTAATTACCGCCTGCCAAATCTGGGATGCCCAGGCTACCCGCCTCCTTAAAACTATACAGGAAATTGAGCTTGTTGCACGAGGTTATCGGCTACTGACACCGCTTCCTCCGGTATCGCGCATTGAACTGCGCGGCTCGCGGAAACAGGGTCTGTCCCTTCGACAGGGTCTTCGGAGTGCTATTGACCAGCAATATAAAGAGTGGCAGGCCCATCCCTTGCTCTCCACCATGGATACCTTGGACGAATCATATGGTGCCACGGGACAGACTAATATTGATGAACTAGACATGCCACCCGTGGCTTTTTCAGGGGAAGAAAATCCAGCGGCTGACCCTCTAACTATCCAGTGCCTTAAGGATGATCTTCAGAACCTCTACCAGTACCGACGAATCTGGCTTCTTGACTTGATCGTCGCGCATCGGGCGAGTTCATCAAACAGTTGCCGAGATATGGTCCAGCGAGTCAAGGCTATTCTTCAGGTCGTTGATGTGACCGTCCAAAATGTCAAGCGTATCCACCAACTGGGAATAGGTAAGGGCGGTAGAGTGATTGGCAATGATATGTAGAGGTATATACAAATAGGCAGACAAATGGGTTAGTCTAGCACACTGCTTGATTTTACAAAAGGTACCTCGGATAAGCCATTGGCAATAGATTATTGCCTTTGGTATGAAGAAAATCGACGCATTACTAATTTGTTATTTCAGTAACCCGTTTCAAACATAATGTGCACTGACATAGAGCCAGATGCGTCAGGCTTGGCTAAAACATGTCCGACTGATGAAAAGCACCCCCTCCTGGAGCATCTGAGTGCCCTCAACCATACTCTGCGGTCTATCCAGGCCAAAATTTACCTGAGTACTCAAGAGGCGCATGTCTCTGGACAGATACACGACGGTAAGTGAAGAATAACTTATAATGGAACATTATGCTCGGGGAGCGGGGTACTACTTAGAGTATACTTAATCAACTGTGCCACTTATAAAGACTGGTCAGCTGAATTGAAAAAGTGGCACTTAGTTAATATATTTATAATGCTTTGGTCTGTACAAAAACTGATACCCCCAATTAGGCCGACGGGAACCGGGCCATTTAAATCAGCTCCAGGAGTATTACACATCGATCCAAACGGACATTGGCCAATTATCAACTCAGTGGGAGCAGGGCGCCCGAGCCTTGAGTGCCTTAACCAACTCACTTCCTTCAGGTAAAACTAATTGGATTTTTTTTCCATTAACTGGCCAATTTAGCTACAGTTTCCATTAGTGCACTTATTGTGGGTTCGAGCCCGCGTGGGCCTTTACTGGCATTTGAATAGGATATGGACTGTACTAATAGTCGTGTTTTACCCATGCCCGATAAGGGCCTATTGCACGTATCTAGGCCTTGACCAACCGGCACCATGCCCCGAGTCGGACAGTCCCCGCTCCGAAAACGATGTCGACGAGAGCTCTCCTTTTACTCATGATTGTCTCCCTGTCCCCGATGATGACCAAGGCGGCATCGAACAAGTGTTTGAGGCCGTTGCCGAAAAGGACGATGCTTCAATCGGGAGAAGTGTAAGTTACTGTTATGGAGTATGGGGACCAATATTTAGGGATAGATGCTAGTTTTTCTCTTTTGACCTCGAAACCCACATACATTTTACTTACTCCCAACGATATTGGCCTTAGCCGTCGACTTTTTTTTTTGTTAAATCGAACACGGGAATCGTTTCTCTATGTACTTTATTATTTTTTTGTAGAAACTATCTCGGCAAGAGCGAATTGTCCAGCAGCGCCAGCGACGAGAAATAGAGGTAACTAATAGTGTCCGTATATTTGGTCCAACATGTCCAATTGCTAGTCAGCACATATTAAGAGTATTGCCTTTTCTCTGAACTCAACCCTGGTATATGATATATATGTAATCAAATTTCCATTGTTTTTGAAATGCAGAGCCAACGGGCACTCGAGAAGTCGGCTCGCGCCGATCTTGTATCCGAATTGAAGGGGGTACTTCAAAACAAGCCTTGAAACACAGTCGTTTGGGATTAGTCTAAATTAAAACGAAAGACATTATGCCACTGCACAAAGGAGCTGTTACGATAGCATACCTGAATAAATAGAGCACTATATTATAAGGCCAGGATGAGGTCTGCTCCCCCATATGTAGTATTCCTGGAATACTCAAAGTATTGGTGGGTGGAGTAGTAGCTATTGGAGGTTGAATCACGTGATATTAAGCCTATATTAGGCAGCCGTTACCTACACTTAACTTTGCAGGGTGGTTTTTGCCTTTTTGCACCATTTTCCTTGGAAAATCAATACCGTCCTATACTATGAAAAAAAAAGAGCATGGTGGTTAAAGTGATAGGGAACTATAAAGAATTAACCGAAATAATCAAGCAGACTAAATCACATCAAATCAATTGAAGGCTATGCCAGACTGCTTTGTTGCTTTTATTCTACCTGTCTTTCTGAGCAGTTTCTTGTTGCCAGAAGTACTTGTCCGATTTACCTCTTCTACCTGCCCTTGAACATTCAACCAGTATTACTCTCGACTAGGTGTATACTGCTGGCCTTGGTCTATTCTGTTATTTTCTCAGTTGTTCCGTCTCACTTCTCCTTCCTTGTCGCGCTGATTGCCTTTTACCACACACCCCATTCTAGTTCCACCACACTCGCCTTTCTTCTCCAGGCACTTTCATATCACCATGGGTAAAGTAACCAAGCGTACGAAGAATTTCACCCGCAAGCATTTGGACGGTGCCAATGAGCGCCGTCGCGAGCTGGGCAAGGTCAAGCGTGGCATTCAAAAGCGCGAAACCCGTAAAACCGCCCGCGACGAACGAGAGCAGGCCCACCGCGTGAACGAAGAGATTACCTCCGAGCAAACCGGCTTGGTCCGGTACCCCCGGGACAAGACCGCCGATCTCGAATCCTTTGCCCTGGCCGACAGCAATGGTCAGGCCGTCGAGAAGAAAACGGTCCCGGCCCGGCGTTCGGCCTTTACCGACGCCAAATTTGACGAATACGATGATGGTTTTGTATTCGGTGACGAGGTCGCGGAGAACCGGGCCATGGGGACCCAGGGTAAGAGTGCTCCCGAGGAAAGCCAGACCCGTTCTAACTTCGCCGGTAGTAAGGCGAATCATTGGCAGCACGAGGACCCCGAGTTCCACCAGTTTGACGAGAAGAAAACCTTGCATTTCGATGGTTCGGACGACGAGGGTGATATGGCCATGGAGGCAGAGGACGACGATACCGAGGTCCGGGGCAGTGCTTCGGCCTCTAAAGGCCCCCTCCGGGTCACCGATGCTATGGTCAACCAATGGGTCTCGCAAATCACCAAGAACTATGACCAGTCCGCCTTCAAGTCGCTCATCACCGCTTTCCGGTGGGCCGTCCAGCCCCCTTCCTCCGGAGCCCACTCGGTCCAGCCGGTGGAAAAGAGCAAGGACAAGCGCAGCAAAGTGACCAAGAACAAGAAGACGTCAGCGAAGGACCAGGGCATGGGTGCGGCGATGGAGGGCCCGGTCTACAAAATCGAGTCCGACTCGGTGTACCAGAAGGTGGTGACCGAAGCCATGCGCTGCACCCCGCTGTACCTCCGCCACCGGATGCCTCTGGATATTCCGTACAGCCACGAGCCGACGACCAAGCCCACGCATAACGAAAGCAAACTGCGAGACTTGATGAGTTCGGGCAAGGGGAACAAGGCCGACCGTAACCTCCTTCGCAGTTACCTGTGGACGTGGCTGCACCTCTGCGAGAACACCCACGACTCGGGCATGATTCGCTTTATTCTGCAGGAGGCCCGCCCCATGCTGCACTACTTCCTCTCCATCAAATCCGCCCAGCGGTTCGTGCTCCGGGTCCTCTACGAGTTCGCGTCCGTCAATGCGCCCGACGAGGCCGTCCAAGTGGCCGCCTTTATGCTGCTGCGCCAAATCGTGATGGAATTCCCGCGGCAGTTCTACGAACCCGTCTGCAAATCCGTCTACGTTTGGTTTACGCGGGCCGCCAAAAACCTAACCCCGCATACCCTCGGGGCGATCAACCTGATGGCCCAGTTCGGCGTTGAACTGTACGGCATCAACCGCACCCTCGGCTATCAGCTGGCTTTCTCGTATTTGCGGCAATTGGCTATCCACTTGCGTAACGCCCGGACGGCCGAGTCCCGAGAAGCGGTCCTGACCATCTACAACTGGCAGTTCATCTCCTGTCTGCGCTTCTGGACCGACGTGTTGGCCAGCCACGCCGAACCGGAACCCGAGGCCCTCATCGGTGTAGTCCAACCCACCCAGCGGGCCATTCGTGCCGATCTGCGCAGCCTCATCTACCCGCTCGCCCAACTAATTAACGGGACCGCTCGCCTCAACAGCAACTACTATTACTTCCCCCTTCGTTTCCACTGCGTCCGTATGATGAATCAATTGGCCCGCGCTACCGGTACCTTTATCCCCACCGGGGGCCTGCTCCTCGACGTCCTCTACCACCCCGAAATGAGCCGTAAAGTTCGCACCGTCTCCAAGAAGCCCATGGACTTTAACTTTGTCCTCAAAGCGCCCGAGGAATACGAGCGCACCCTGGCCTACGTCGTGGGCTGCCTGGAACAGACCAACGACCTGGCGGTGGAGCACCTGTACACCCACGCCAAAAATATCGCGTTCCCGGAAATGTCCGGTACTCTGATTGCCGAACTGAAGCGGTTTATCCGTAAACGTAAGCTGGTCCGGTACGAGAAGTCCGTCGAAGGACTCCTCCGGGCGCTCAAGAAACACCGCCAGTTCATCGAAACCGAGCGTTCGGCCCGGTCCTGGACCCCGAAGGACTTTACGGCGGTGAAGACGTTCCTGGCCACGACACCCGTGGAACAGACGCCCTTTGGTGAATTCTACAAGTCGTATAGTAGCGTGAAGCGGATGCAAATCGAGGCTATCCAGATGAGTGAAACGAAATAGACTATCCTATTTAGCATATAATTCCTCTCTCCTATATGCGGTCCGTTGTGGCATACCAGTTAGCAGCGTCAACCTGCCTATTTTTATTATCACCTTATTCTGTGTCAAATTGATTTTTACTTTGGGCTTCTACATACTGGAATGTTTTATAACTCCTATGATTAAAATGATTATGATTTCAACCTAATCCCCGTCCTATTGACATCGAATACAGCCGACTACGCCATATACGTTCGGCTATATGGCCAATTGGTCCATTATTAAAATGTGATTATAGCTAGGGCTTGGTACGTATGGGAGGGGCTGCTGCTGAGGAGGCTGGTAGCTATTGCTCGATGGAGGTGAATTGGAAAGGCAGAGGAGCAGGCATTAACCATCCGAACTACAATTGCTCAGATAAACATAGCCCGATCACATGATTCAAAGGTGAAACGCTTCCCTCTGCAATGGGCTACTTTTAATTGATTTCCAAATTAATTCTAGAGAGATTGAGAAGAGACCTTCCAATATGGAGCGAGGTAATAATGCAAGCTCCCGTGTTGGCTAATATTCTGGGCTATTCACAGTTGCGCAAGCTCAACTGGGTGCGCCTAAAACGAAAGACAAATGGGCTGTTGCTGCTGGCATCGGAACTCTTTGGACACCTATTTTGTTCTTGTCAATGCTAGCTATTCCAACGTAGCCAGACTCAATTTCCCTTTCCCTTTACTTAGACAATCGGTAGTTCCTTTATAAATTGTTGATATTCGTCACCGCTGTCTTCCCCATGCCCTCTCAAAAGATACTTGTCGTTGGCTCCGTACAGGGCCAATTTAGCAAGTTTTTCAAAAAAGTAGGCGCCATTCACCGCAAGAATGGGCCCTTTGACTTGGTTCTTTGCACCGGCGATTTTTTTGGTGCCGAGTCAACTAGCCCATCCACGGAAACCACTTCCGAGGGGGAGAATGCCGAATTGGCGCGTCTACTGGCTGGCGAGATCCCCGTAGCGGTCCCGACTTATGTGATTCTCGGTCCATCCCCTCTATTGGCCGCCGTCGACATTCGACTCTCGGCCCAGGGTGGCGAAATCTGTCCGAATGTTCAATTCTTAGGTAACACACTAACCCAACCAACCCTCCCTACAAATCTTGGCCCTAGCACCTAGTGGTATCCGATGATATTGGTATGCAATGCTAGATAATCCTAACCATCTCCTACTCTATACCCCCCCACCAAAAACCTATTTCCATATTCCCTATTCCTTATTCAACCAGGCAAGAGCGGTGTATTTAAGACCATTGGCGGCGTGAAGATCGCTTTCCTCGGCGGCTCATACCAAGCCGAATCAAACGAACCCATTGTCCAGAAAGACGACCCCACCACCCCTCTCGTTGAAGACGCGCCCAACTATATCGATCCTAGTCCAATGAACCGGTATGGAGACAGCACCATCCAAGCTGCAGTTACGGCCCAAATGGGTGCTGCCGCTGCTACCCAAGGACTTGCCCCGGTCTCCCTGAACAAGGACTCTGCCGCTAGTCAAAACGAGGCCTTCCACGCCGACATTGATGTTCTATTAACATTCGACTGGCCCCGTCTCATTGGGCGGAATTCGTCTATACCCCTAACTGCCATTAGTCCTGAAACCCGTGGCTCGATGGGCGTTTCCCAGGTCAGCATGGCCTATCGCCCCCGGTACCATTTCGCTGGTGGGGCACCGGGTGTGTTCTATGAGCGTGAACCGTACAAGTACCCCCGGGGCACCGTTGTATCCGCCGACGGTAGTCCGCATTATACCCGATTTGTTGGGCTGGCCGCCTTCAACCACGCGAGTAAACAACGCTGGTTTTATGCCATGGCGCTCACTCCTTTAGCCGCTCAAGCCCTAGCCGATCCCGCCGACCAAGGGGGGCTTCCCGAGTCATGTACCGACTGTCCCTTCCCGCTTACTTTAATTTACGATGCCGATCAGGTGCGTTCCTTGAAACGGGCCCCCCAGACGGCGGGGCTGGCCGGCGAGAGTGATGATGATGACCAGTTCCGCTGGCAGCTGGGCAATGGCCCGAAACGTCCACGGGAGCGTCCACCACCACCCGAATCTTACACCTGTAATATTTGTCACCAACCCGGCCATTGGATCCAAGAGTGTCCGTCTAAGCCCATCCGGAATAACGCCAACGGCGGTACAGGTGGAAGTGGTGGTGGAGTTCCGACCGCCCCACCCGATACCTATACCTGCAATATTTGTCACCAATCGGGCCATTGGATCCAGGAATGTCCCCAGAAAAAGCCGGCCCGGGGCGATGAACCCTCGGACTTGGCTCAGAGGCCCGTACCCGATGGGTACATTTGCAAAATTTGCCAGGTGGCCGGTCATTGGATCCAGGACTGCCCGCAGCGGCAACAAGCGACTACTACGGATCCCGCGGCGGTAGCCGGGGCCAACTCGACGGGGGCACCCCAGCGGACCAAACCGCCCCCCGAGAGCTATACCTGCAATGCCTGTCGGGTTCCGGGTCACTGGATTCAAAACTGTCCCCAGATTGCCGAACGGGACCTCGAGCGCAAACGTCAGTTCCAAATGAACCACTGCTGGTTCTGTCTAGCCAACCCCGCGGTGGATAAGGAACTGATCGTCCATATTACGGACCACGTCTACCTGACACTGGCGAAGGGGGGTGTACATACCGACCAGTCGCCCATTCCCGGTCGCGGCCATTTTCTGGCCTTACCCGTGGAACACGTCTCGTCGTTCCGTAACGTCGAACTCGACGAACAATTGGCCATTGTGGAGGGGCTGGAAAAATACAAGAGTTTGCTGCGGAAGTTATTTGACCAACATGATCACGCCCTACTAACGTTTGAGCTCTGTCGGCCGCGTAGTTCACAGAGCCATGCTCATTTGCAGGTAGGTTTCCATGCGATCTTGGATCATGGGAAAGTTCCTTAATCGCAACTCGTTAATCAATAGAAATGATGAATTGGAAAATATGGCGACTAATAGCTGATTTCGTATATATATATATATTATTTCGCGACTCCATTATGCCTCCTCGATTCGTTGATTACGTCTATAGATGGTGGCGATACCGAATACCCTGGTTCCTAAACTCAGAGAGCGGATAATAGAGGAGGCCCTCGCCGCCCAAATCATGCGATTCGATGACGATTTTCCGGTAAGTTAATTAAAAGCAAGGCAGGCGGCCAAACGTTATTGTATGACTTTCTTGTAGAAAAAATGCATCCACGAGGACAGCTCAACTACTATACTTTAGAATGCTAAATTAGAATTGGATTTTAACACCATACTACCTATCCCCCCTTTCATATATGTCCCTCCTCTAACTGTGTTTTTCTGGCTGGTACACACCGTTTCTTCTACTATATTCTACAGGATGACAAACAAATGGGCTACTTTAAATTCGACCTCCCTGACGGCACTTCCTTGGTCCACCCCCTGGCTGACAGTGATCGATCCTTTGATCTTCAATTCGGGCGTAAGATTGTCGCCAAGCTGATGAAAACGCCCGAACGGGGTGATTGGCGCGCGTGTGTCGTCCCCTCAGAGGAGGCCCAACAGATGCGGCTAGCGGGTTTAAACGCCCTCCGCGAAATCGACCCAGATCTATAGACTTGAAAGTTTTACGCATACATCATATTGGATTGCCCTGGTGTCGATTTTAATGTACGACCGAATACCCCCCCCCTATCCCTTAATCGGACCATTGGGAATCAATGGACTTGGATGAGACAGCAACATAACTTATTACAGCCCCTTGGTTTGATACAGACGAAAGGGATGCCATCATTAAATGTAACTGCCTCGAAATTTATTGACTAAATATCACGTACGGGTGTTTAGGTATAGGCATAATTATCCAAGGAGTTGTCGGATATAAAGCAACACGTCGTCGGGCTATTTTGTAGGGATAATGCGTGGCACGTTAGGATAAAATGGCACCCCGGGTTTTTTATACAGTCAAACAGAGGGATGGATATTATAGAAGAGGGTGAGCAGCGGTGGTTAGTCGGGTAGTACACAGCTATAGAAAGCGATATGTATGGAAAATACCAGATATGCCACTGGTGGGGATGCAATGATGATACATTTTCGGGATACTATTTCACGTTAACGAAAGTACGGCCACAGGACTGTAGTACTTAATCGGTCACTTACATCTTGGTGAGTCGAATGGGTGGTACTTGTCGATGTTGATTCGGAGGGGTCACTAAAGTGAGACAGTATGTTATCGAGGTTTCGCCTCCAGGGCACTCGTGCTTCGACGGACGAGTCGTCAGCATTCTCCGGTTCGCGTAGACGGGGGTCGGGATTGACCCAATAGCAGAAGGCGCGGTGCTCTAAACTAACGTCGAACAACGGTTGGGTCGAATCGACCAAGCAGCTGGTAGAAGTAGTAGCAGTGGAAGTCGGGGCGGGGGCGTTGGGTTTTTTAGTGGGGGTGCCGCCGGCGGGGTCTGGATTCGAGGGTGAGGCAAGCGATTGGAACATCCAAAGGGCCACTTTCCGGAAACACATGGGACAGTAACTAATATCCCGGTCGAGAGTCCGGGTCATGTTCCAACCGAACAGATGGAGGATGGCCCGGGTTAATTTGCTTTGGTTTTGCAAGTCGTTTTCGGTTTCGGGACTGGGCATTACCGGCGATGAAGGATTAGTCGGAGCTGATGGGGCCGATGTTGAATGGGGTGTTTGGACACACGACGCTGTCAAGTGGGGAGGGGATAGAATAGCCAATAGTCGTTTACAAGTTTCGTCGGAAAGCGGGTGTTCAATAGCCGGTAGGGACGAAGTTAGGGAGGGACTCGAAATGGTACACGACTCCACGAGTTCCGACCGCAGTTCGTCGGCAGTCTGCAAGGGAATAGTGTAAAGGGTCGCTTCGCAGTGGCGCTGTCGCCAAGGACACTGGGTATTATGGGCAGTGGTCAACTGTTCCAAGTATTTGGCAACGAGTGACGAGCCCTTGGGGTCTGCTGTGGGTGATGGTGATTCGGGTTCGATTTTCACTTCCATTTTGCTATTAGCCTCTCCGAGGGGCTCTGAACCAGGTAAGTCCACGGTATTTTCCGGTGGTTCCAACGCCGAATCAGGCTCGAGATTCACGGATAAGTCCATGAGTAACGTTGCTAGGCAGTAGCCGCAACGTAGAGTGTTCTTGTCGGTATTGATCCACCCGTACCGACTACAGACGACCGGTGACAGGGCCGGAGGATTTATACGCCAGGTATGGATTTGATAAGTCGACAGGCGGTCAAGCAAAGACTCCCTGTCCCAGGGTTTAAAGGCCTTGAAGACGGCCAAATCGGGTCTAGTCGCTCTAGGTAACGTTGAAGCAAAGTGGAGTTACGTGTGGAACATGCGCGTATCATGCCCAGTTAGTGGCAGTTGTGGGCAGTTTGGGAGCGGGTATAATATAGTATGTAGCAGCAGTCGACTCGCCTGGGAGTTCCTCCCATTCTGCGAAGGGCCGCGTATGGAAATGGACCATTAGAAAACAGGAATGCATGATGTGTGGAGTCTAAGGCGGCGAAAGAAGAAGGGTGAGGGAAGCCAGTCGAACTTACCTGAAGAGACGTTCCGTATTAGCCGGACTGACAGCATCGGCACCCGTGGCCGGTGAGGAAGTCAATTTCCTCTTAGCCGTAGGGGTTAGAGTAGCCGCTACCTCATCGAGCCGACGCTTCGTCAACGGGGTTGACGCCATGTTACAGGTTCGCAAAATTAGCGGGATGAACGGGTCTACTACAGGTTAGCCAAAGCGGGTCGACGCACGTTGCTACTGACGAATAAATGCGGCGGTCTACGTGTATTTAGCAGTAGTAGGTGTATTGGAAGCAATTCAAGTTGATAAAGTACAAAACCCCGGGTGACCTCGGTTTCCAGTATAACGAGGGGGGAGGCGCTGTGGAGTCTACGAGTGGCGTAAACGCGGGCTAAGGAAAGCGGCTTGTCCAGCCAGTTTTGGTGCTGCCTCTCTCACCCGCTCTCCACCAACCTCATTAACCAAATAACGCCCTCACAGAGCTGCCTGCTATTCGTTAGGATACACCCCGCTCCATTATTGTGGGAGGGGAAAAAGGGGATACGGTCACGTGATGGTTCACATTTGGGGAATGCTAGAGGATGTTGCATTTTGGCCATCAAAGAGTGTGCAGATCGATCCTGTAAATGTGGGTGTTAAATCCACGAGGGCCGGGTGCTAGCATTTTGCCATATAATAATGGACGAGTCACTGAGGCTTAGATTTTTTGAACTTAGTCAGCCGCTATTCTATAAACAAATTACCATTAGTTTTCAGTAATTGCATATTTCTACAGTGCAAGGGTCGAAAATACGAGGTTGCTTGAGACAAGTGCTATTGTCTCTCTCGTCGTTTTACTATAGTAACCCTAAACTGCTGGGTTGACTTAGGTATTTGAATATAATTGATGAAATCGCATGCTAATATCGCGTAGTATAGGCCCTTGTCTGACAATATCTCGAATATTGTCATCTATTCAAATCCAAGCATAGGAATGGGTCCTGTAACTATGGTCAATGTCCTCTTCGGGTGCCCATAGATGTAAAAGGAGTACCAAGGCATCAGTTACTGGCCATAGGGTGCCGTATCCAGCGGGTCCAGCTACGCCTTACCCAGTAGCTGGGAAATATTGTATCTGTCGTCTATTTCATCAAGTCCAGTCGACTTGATCCACAAAGTAAAAAATGGCCCGGATGGGGCAATAAATCGACCCATTTAGTCCGATTAGGACAATCAATGTTAAAAAGTACTTATAGCTTCCACAGCAACAGAGGGATGGGCCAATCTGATGACTGAGCAATGCGGACCCTGACACTCCCCCCAGCCAAACCGGCCCGCCACCTCATCCATCCATGGTTCCTCTACGTGCTTTAGTTTTATTCATTAATTTACCCTTCTAGACCCTACACTAGTCGCCATGCTCGACTTATTCACTATTCTTACACGCGGCGGAGTCGTCGTATGGTCAAAGACCTTCGCGCCCATCCAAGGGAATCCCATCAACAACCTCATTGACCAGGTCCTCATCGGCGAACATGGCTATTCCGATAAGCAGCGTTACACCACCGGTCCCTACGAATTGCAATGGGCCACAGCGAATGACTACAATTTGGTTTTTGTGGTAAGTACGAGGTCTAAATGGTCCCCTCTCCCTCGATTTGGAGTTGATAGGTGAATACGGACCACTAGTATTCAGCGTCAAACCAGAAATATTTCTATATTTATGTTCTAGTGTAATCGAAGAAAGGCGCTGTTCTGCCCCCCCCAAGGCAGTCGAATTTACAAGCCCCAACTTTTGAGTTATTGTTTAACGCTACTGTCTTGGAATGCTAATACCATGGAATTTGCTTTTGGTGTATTTACAATCGCCCAGACGGCCTTTCAAAAAGTGCTTCAACTTACTTATATTCACGAGCTTCTTCAGATCGTTAAGCAGAAGTTCTGCTCCCTATACGGTGAACGTATCCAAAGCCACGACTGGTCTGCCATTGACTTTGACTCGGAATTTCTTGATGTTCTCGATGCGCTCGAATCCCAAAGTGAAAAGGTAATTACTTGCTCTCTGCTACGGAATTGCAGATAAGTGTGCCGAAATCGAAGTGATTCCACCCCCCTAACTTATATTACCTTCGTGATTCGGACTACATAATTGAGTATCGTCCCTAATCCGGGTATATTATCGTGTTTAATATTGATATATATTGTTTTTGAAGCAGCGCGGAGTTCCCCAAAAAACCCAGGCCAATGGGGCCCTTCCCCATGTTCGGGGCAATACAGATGGCTCTTTTGAGCCATCAGTAGGCAATTCCAGTCCTCAGAATTCACCTCGAATCCCACGCTACCTCCGGAAACAGGGATTAAAAGTTAAGGCTGAATCGCCCTCATCCAAAAAGTAAGGAATTGCCCAGCTATTTAATAGGCGGGACTGTTGCTATTAATTCTTTCTAAACCGATGCTCCTACGGTTCCTTAATATACCTACCATCGATGTTTAACTGATTTTTCCTAACCGCCCTGGCCCGCCACTTCGTCTTATCCATATTTTCTCGATTCACCCCTAGATCCACCACTAAAAAAGAGAAACGGGTATGGGATGATTCCAAAATTACCTCCGAACGAATGAAGGAGTTTGACTATAGCGGGACAGCAGACGAAGTTTCCACTGGTGACCAGCTCGACCATCTCGTCGATTCCACTGCCATGGGTCAGCGGTCTGCCGACGGCCAATACTCTGTTCAAGACTTGGAACGGCCATCTCAAAGTGACGACGACGAGGACGACGACACCGATGGGAACCAGCCTGCCACCTCTGCCACGGGGCGGCTCGTCTCCTTCTTCCAATCCTTGACTGGTCGCAAAGCCCTCCAAGAATCCGATCTCACGCCGGTCATGGAGCGAATGCGGGAACATCTGATGGCCAAAAATGTAGCCAGTGATATCGCTGACCACATTTGCTCGTCGGTCGGCCAATCCTTACTCAGCATGCCGGCCTCGGCCCTGGGCGGAACCGGGATGTTCTCGAGTACTCAGAAGGCCGTTCGGTCGGCCATGGAAACGACACTACAGCGGATTCTGACCCCCCATACCCCCGTCGATTTGCTGCGCGATATTGAAAGCGCCCGGATTTCCAATCGGCCCTATAGCATCGTGTTTGTAGGGGTCAATGGCGTGGGTAAATCGACTAATTTGTCCAAGGTATGCTTCTGGCTGCTGCAAAATAAACTCAAGGTACTGATTGCCGCCTGCGATACCTTCCGGTCGGGGGCGGTTGAACAGCTACGGGTCCACGCTCACAACTTAAAGGCCCTGTCGGATAACGCGGTGGTGGATATTTTTGAACGCGGCTATGGCAAGGATTCCGCCGGGATTGCGAAGGATGCCATCACTTACGGTAAGTATATATTTAAGGAATTACATCCTGTATCCTCTATTATCCATATATTAAGCCGACTAGAAATAGGCGCCATGTTGAGTAGCACATGGTTGAACGATTGCTTTTTCATGATGCCTAATCAAATATATATTCTATCTCAATGCACCATCGCCCACCCCCCTTCCCTACAGCCAAAAACAATCAATATGATGTGGTGCTAGTCGATACTGCGGGCCGAATGCAAGATAACGAGCCCTTGATGAGAGCACTGGCCAAGGTCAGTATTTATTTTTATACATATTCTTTCAATGCATTTTATCCACAGCCCCACTTCAGTTGAATGAGGGGACTCCGAGCCTCCTTGCTAAGGTCTGGTTTGTTTATTTTATTTCCGCATTTATCTAAACCAATTTCAAAATGCATCCCCTCCAACCTAATCCATCTCGTAAAATTGCCTCCTCTGCCAACAGTTGGTCAGCGTCAATGACCCAGATAAGATCATCTTTGTAGGCGAAGCCCTCGTGGGGAACGAGGCAGTAGATCAACTCAAAAAGTTCAACCAAGCCCTCAAGGACTTTTCGGGCCTGGCCCGTCCACGCCACATTGATGGCATTATTCTCACCAAGTTTGACACAATCGACGATAAGGTACGTTAACAGTTCCAATGTATTGGAGCATTTCTGAAATTCGACCTCCGAGATTGTAAATTGGGCTTGATTCTTAATTCTTAAACGAAGTAGCTCCAAGCCGGGTTCTTTTCGCTAAGGGGTATCCAACCGTTTCATCACCCACCACTAATCCCCCCTCCTCCTGTTTTGACTCTTGGTGCGAATTAATTGTAAATTAATAGGTTGGTGCCGCACTGTCCATGACCTACACCACCGGTCAGCCTATCCTCTTCGTCGGGACGGGGCAAACGTATACTGATCTGAAAAATATGAAGATTAGCCATGTTGTGCAATCTCTCCTTAGCAACTAAACTTCCGAATATGAGGCAGTAAGGACTGATTCCAAGTTTTTTTTTATTATGGTATTAAGCCGACCCCCCCCCCTCTCTCCTTCCTCATATGCAAGTAAATATAATGTTATGCCTACATACTCTAAAATTGAGTGCTGTGAATGACAAATAAATAGGTCGTTAGTTGACATTTGGTTTTGAAATATAGTGTTCTCATTCGCACAAGTCTACTAGCCACACAATGTATATATCGGATGATTTGGGGGATACCAATGAGATCGGCATTACTGGTTTAAACCAAATATTCCGCCTATTTTCTTATATATATCCCAGTTACTACTTTTTATATCTTTGCCATTTGAGTCGAACTTTGTCCAAATGGGAAAGGCTCATACATGGTGTATAACAAAAAATGCATTGGACAATGTCAATATTATTAGTTACAAATACATACCTTGTCCATTTCCCTCTATGAATACCATTAAAATCTTCATAAAGCTGAACTGAATTTCTCATACCAACTCAACAATTGCAATTCAACAAAACTATGAAGGTCATAATGGGCATAACTAATGAAAACGTAATGCAAGTTATTAGTATTAATTTGTATTATATAAAATACAAAGGAACTATTGTGATATAGCCAAGTGGCCATAGTTAGTAATTAACATTGTTGTATTTACTTTTCCTATTTAATCAAAGCCATCATCCATATTTAGGTGGTTAGTCAAAGAATTGATGCTACTAGCCTAAGTTTTCCCTTTTATAAGTTGTTATTATTATACAGTGATTATTTATTAATATCTGATTAGATTATTATCCCAAGTATTACATTTATACCTTGCTGTACTCTATTAAATGATTATCAGCTATTCCTTTAGCCTATAATAAGTTTATTAATACCTTTTACATCTTTATTTTTGTTATACCAATGGGTATAACTTTAGCCCTAACTAATTATTAGTTTGAGTATCTTTTTAATATTATTATTTTTATTATACTAATGAGTTATCAGCCCTCCTAATCTGACCTAAATCCAGACTTAATGATTGTCCACCCTTATTAGGCCTTATAACACCATATTAACCCTCCCATAGTTACCCCCAGTACTATAAAATCATCATTTATTATATAACCCTTCTCCTTCTAGCCACAACACTTCACACAAAACACTCCACCTATTGATCCAAAGACTCTTCCAGTCCCCAAGAGAGTCTTCCTGATATAAAACCAATCTGGTCAGTCTATTTATCTATACCGTAGTTTAATAGTATCTCCCCTTAGTACCTCCCTCTGGAGCTGTCCCTACATATATATAACTAAGCCCCATTGGGACCAGTTAGTTTCCTTAGCTTATTCATATCCCCCAGTTTACCTCAATAAACTCTATATATGCTCACCCCCTCATACTAACTAGTAAGTGTGTCTGCTGCATATCCCTTGCATAATCCCATCACCTAAGCCTTTATTGGTTAGTACTGTGCCCCCATCCTAATGCTAGTAGCCTGCTTGGCCGAGTCTAAGCCCCACCTACTGTTAGAAGCCTATCCTTGGGACTCTTAATGGGCTAAGAGTGGTTAACCCAGGTAACATGAGTATAATCCTTTTTATTTATCCAATTAGTTTGAAGTCTCTCTTTTTCACTATTGTTTTGGTGATACTAATGGGTGGTTTACTATATATAACTAATGATATAAATTGAAGACCCTTATCTTTACTTTTGTTTTAGTTATACAAATGGGTCTAAACTTTTTATTATCTTTTAATATTAGTCTGAATTTAGTTCTTTAGTCCTTAGCATGTATCATTTTATAATCCCTGAGTTTTAGTATAAATACTTAGTGAAATATCTTATAAATAAACACAACTTTTTAGTCAAGGCTAAAGAACTTACCTAGTAGCACTTCTGCAGAAGTTTCATTATGCTTTAGTTATTATCAAGTACCTAAGGGTATAATTTCTTTTATATTTTTATTTTATTACTATTTATGTTATCCAAGATCATAACAACATATTGTGCCACCTCCCCAAGAACCACAAACTTTGGCAATACCAATTCCCAGGCCCAGGGCACCAGGACGTCCTCAGGACCAGTCTGGTGATTCCCCCAGTCATCCTGCAAAAATCCCCAACCTGTAAGTACCAAATGTTCCCATGACCTCCCCAGTAGCTAAGCCACTGAGTTTATTAGAACAAACTTGTTCAGAACTCAATTGAAACCAGCAATGCCACCGACATCCCCAATGTTCCTAGCCAACCACATTAAGTGACCCAGGGCCACTGGTGGTTATCCCAACAATGGTTTCAAGACCAACTACTGCTTTCCATCACCACTGAATACCCTAACCCCTTGATTTATTTCCCAACATATAAATAAGGGGGTAATCATCCATCACTAATAAAGCAGACTTTTAACACCCTGTTTCTTGCCTTTGAGATAACTAATTCTTTTACTGATTTTTACTATACATTTATTACTATTTAAACTTTCATTTTTAGTATTCTCCTGCTATTGCACAACAACATATGTTGTGGTGTGGCAGAGTGACTATATAATAATAGGTGTGAATGCCTTATAATCAAAGAGATAGTAAAGTTGAACCTTAAGAATAACTAAGACAACTGTAGGCAAAACTGCCAGTACAGTTCAGAAGAATGAAAAAAAGATGTTTTATTAAGAGTTGTGATTCTTGAAGGTATTTATACTGAAGAGGTGGTTGAAGTCCAACCTATATGGTATTACTGCTTGAATTGATAAATAATGAGGAATTTATGAATATATCTGGCTACTGATGATATCAAATATAAATGTAAGTGGTATTTGATGTATCTCTTGCTTGCTATGATATTGTAAGGCTATAAAATAATAAATCATGACTTTGCTGATAAAAGGATATAAAAATAGAATGTGATTGAAAAAGGGAATACTATGATTGACTAAGTAGTCTCAGGTCCTACCACAACATTTGTGTCATAAAACAGTGGGAAAATATTGAAAATGAAAGTTTAAATAGTAATAAACATATGGTAAAAATTGGCAAAAGAATTGGTTATCTCAAAGGCAAGAAACAGGGTATTAAAGTCTGCTTTATTAATGATGGGTGATTACCCCTTATTTATATGTCGGGAAATAAATCAAGGGGTTAGGGTATTCAGGGGTGATGGAAAGTAGTAGCTGGTCTTAATATCATTGTTGGAATAACCACTGGTGGTCCTGGGTCACTTGATGTTATTGGCTGGGAATATTGGGGATGGCAGTGGTGTTGCTGGTTTTAATTGAGTTCCGAATGAGTTTATTCTAATAAACTCAGTGGCTTAGTTACTCAGGATGTCATAGGAATATTTGGTACTTGGGGGTTGGGGATTCCTGAAGGATGACTGGGGGAATCACTAGACTGGTCCTGAGGATATCCTGGTGACCTGGGCCTGGGAATATATGCCACTAAAGTTTATGGTTCTTGGGGAGGTGGCACAACAATATGTAGTAATAGGTAGTAAATACCCTTAAGCTTCAGTGATATCACTGATGATGTACCCAATGACCATTAATCAAATCATCACCATTGTCAGCCCTCCTAATCTGACCTAAATCCAGACCTAATGATTATCCACCCTTATTAGGCCTTGTAGTGCCATATTAACCCTCCTATAGTTACCCCTGGTACTCTGGTATCATCATTTACTATATAACCCTTCTCCTTCTAGCCCCAATGCTTTACACAAAATACTCAACCTACTGATCCAATGACTCTTCCAGTTCCCATTAGAGTCTTCCCAATACAAAGCCCATCTAGTTAGTCTATACTATAGTTTAGTAGTATCTCCCCATGGAACCTCCCTCTGGAGCTGTCCCCATATATATATAACCAGGCCCCATTATGGACCAGTTCAATTCTTTAGCTTATTTATATCCCCTAGTTTACCCCAATAAACTCTACATATACTCACCCCCTTATACTAACTAGTAAATGTACCTACTGCATATCCCTTGCATTTACCTGCACTTGTCCTTTATTAGTTAGTACTACACCCCCATCCTAATACTAGTAACCCACTTGGCCAAGTCTAAGCCCTACCTACCATTAGAAGCCTATCCTCGGGACTCTTGATGGACTAAGAGTGGTTAACCTGGGTAACGTACTGGTACTTAGTCAGTAGGGATTATGATATTCAAGGGCAACAAAATGCAGTAGTACTATTCTTGGTATCATTTTAAGAATAATTATTATTAGTCCTAGATCACCTGATTTTGATGGCTGGGATCCTTAGGGTCATGAGGAATGTTAATAGCTATTATTAAGCTCATACTAGGTTCATTCTTATAAAATCAGCGGCTTAGTTGTTGGGGGCAACATGTGGTCATTGGGTACTTGAGGGTTTCCTTGGGGGTTGTATTCTTGTAGGGATGTTAGAGGGATTACAGGACTGGTCTTGGGTACAAGTGTTATTAAAGTTTGTGGTTCTTAGGGAGGTGGCACAATAATAGAATGACTAATGGCATTACTTCCTTACCTTGGTCAGTACCTGTTATCTCACAGATCCCTTATACTAATTTATGGCCAAAACTTGGGGGGCCTATCCCACCAACTTTTACTGTTGACTTGAAAGTCTTCCAGTTACCACCTAGCATCCTCCAATGTATGGGACTTCTATTCATAGATGAGACTAGTAGTACCTTTTGTCATATAGATATTCACATGAACCATGTTCCTATTATATACTAATGTGCTACTGTGGGTAGTTGGGCAGAGGCAGCATAAGCCCCAGTACACATTACCAATCCAAGAAGTAGCCATACTTTGGATGAATTCAAGGTCCCCGGATGATTGACAAGTTATTTCCATGGGAATAGTCTGGGGCCGAGAGTATTATTTTATTTCCTTATGCTATCTGATTCTCTTTTTGTTCAGCTTTCCAAATCATGTTTCTATTTGCTTTTCTGTCTATTATTGACAAAGTTATAGGTCATCAAAATCAATGGTGATTTTAAAACTATGACAATTGAC
>JANBQC010000267.1:5636-36259 GCA_027576995.1 Dimargaris cristalligena
AGGGAGGTTGGGGAAATGGGCCTGTTGAAAACTAGTTAAATTGCCGCGTGGCAAGCGTCTTTCCCTGCATTCAAACGGAAAGAATTGCTGCACACCCCATACCGCATTGCCCGGCACATTGCCGCATCCGCCGCCAGGTTGGTGTTGACTGGGAAACGCCGAATACCTGAAAGGCAGCTAGCTATCCAATGCCCACCAACCCATTCTATACCGTGGGGGCAGCAGGCGCCTGGCGATACTGTCGACTCTTAGACCAGTCAGTATTACCATTCACCCCTATCCACCCATTGATTTTCGTTTACGTTTCTGTTCAGTGCTCGAAGCCGCTTTTATTGTGAGTCATCCGACCGGGATACATAGCCAGCAACGTCCCCCCCCCATTACTGAATCGTCGCCGGGGAGGGAAATGGCCCGTTTGTGTTTTTTTTTAAAAAAAAAATACAAGGATACTGTAGCCGAGCCTATTACAGTATAGGAAGCGACCCCTTGGACCGTGACCACCGAACAAGTAACAGTGGCCAATTCTTGATAACCGAGCGAGTCCATTGCCTCGACTTTCTTAATTGGCGGATTCTGTCGTCTCTTTTCTCGCCATTGATTAGGGTAGAGAGGAAGGGGGAGGGGGTTATTGATTGAACGGGCCTGGATTCGAAAAATATAGTAATAAAAATAAAAAGCAGTCCGTTCGAAGCCTATTCGTTGGTGCAGTCAAACGGACCAGTGGTCACACTCTCGCCCGGCTTCCATTGATTAGTGCACCCGCCAACCTCTAATCCAATGAATTCGAAAGATTGGTGCACTGCCGTATCCCAAAGATGGGAATGCTTCATTTAGCGAGCCAGTAAGGTAGACCTGCGGCCAGGTAATAGGTAAGTGATGCCATATAAGGTGGGGGCCTAAGTGGACGGTTGGGGTGGAGGCCCCATGGGATTGCCCATGTGCCCAGCAGTTGGTAAAAGTATCGAGTGAGGAATTGATCTCTGCCACGGCTGAGAAAAAAACAAATGGTCGAAGGGTTGAGGCAGGACAGGTATCAGTGGTGGGTATATAGGGGGATTTCCTTTTTGGCATCCGTCTGTACCGTTCAGGCGGCATCCCGTTGGTTCAGCCCGTCAACTTCGGCGGCGAATAAAAGCCCGGACCAAATCACTTCGAACCATACTCACCAGCGACTGGTTATCTTTTCTAAAGCGCGTGACTTGGATTCGGAGTCTCCGCTTGGGATTGATTGGGTAGCGAATCCCTTGACAACGTGCTCTTTGGTACGGCTGCCTGGGGCGATTCTCTCATAGAATACGGGGGCGCCTTGGTCGACTGCCGGGGCTGGGATTGTAAATAGGGCCAACCGCAAGTGGCCAATCCCCATCATACCTCGCATTCCCTTCGTTCATGAGTGGTATGTTGCCCTAGTCATCTCTACCCGGCCATTGGCACACTTGGGTTGGTCATATGACCAGGCTAGTCGGGGCTTGCGACCCACCCAAGACCCCTTCTCTATCCAGAGTTAGCACAGTAGTCGCCCACACCAAGTGTAGTCAACAAGAGTCTACTGGTCACATCGCTTCGCTGGGGAAAAGGCGAGAGAGTCGCAATTGGTCTATTACTGGAAAACAATACACCAGCGTCTAATGAAAAGTAGTAATAGATTGAGTCGTTAAGATCGGTACAGGCGTCAAGTGAGAGAGGCTCACAGTGCTCTAATCACTGGAGATTCACTGGGCTTGGTAGCAGCACATCCTCCCTACCTTGTTTAGGAGGATTCCCACTGCTGCTGGTTATCCAGGGAACTAGAAAAAGGAAATAAGGTATAGATTAGGGGGGGAAAGGAAGCGGCAATACGGCCCTCTCCCGGCTCTATCGACGTAGCTCGAGGCTATACAGTCGGACTCGGTGCCGCTCACTCCACTCAGGGTTGGTCAAGTCGCCTATAAAAGGTCCGGGCTCTCCGCCCTCTCTCCAGTCAATCCATTACCCATTCCTATCCTCGGACAAAGCTCTGCCCGCCCCCATCCACCAACCCTCCTCTTCCATCGCGCTCCCTCGCCCCCCTGCACATCGGCAAGGAGGTCGTTCTGCATTGGTTCGCTCTTTTCACCTACCTCCCTCTTGGTGTAAGAGTGCCCCGTCATCGCGCTTTGTTCTACTGTTCGATTGCGCTGACCCCTTCCCCTTTCCTCCATTGTCTCGTTCCGACCCCCGGCCCGACCTTCGCCGGCCATTGAACGGGTGATCGACCAACACTTTCCTTACCTTCGGTGGTTTCCCATCTCCCTTGAACTGCGCGCGCGGTTTTTGCCGCCCAACCACTCGGGTGCGACTTTATTCACCAGCTACTGCTTCCTTCCTTACTTCCTCTTCCCACCCCACTATTCGGATATTACAGCTGTTGCGCATTCTATTTTTAAACCAACCATTGTGACTATACTTTCGATAGTTTAGTCGCGCTTTAATAACTCGCCCGTCGCTCCCTGTTTGCTCCGATTTAGCCGTTTCCCACCCGGGTTCTATCGTACCGAAGTACAATAGCTGACTATTGATTTACCCCTTCCTGATCTTCTCCAATTTCAACTTCGTTGCTAACGCGGGTTTAAGCTGCACGCACCACTTCCGTCATCGCTACTTTTCTTCTCTCCCCTTCACTCTCCTTTTCATTATTATTGACGAGGTAGCTCATCCTCTGGCCATCTCCTCACCTCAACTTCCATATCCGCTGTGCCTCAAAGGTACACTCCTGCCAATCGCCGATCACATTAGAAGTCCCGAATTAACCGGTTTGATACTCCGCTTAATACCGCGCCTTCACTTCCGCCAACATCTCACCCGATTCCACACTCCAACCACACCAGTCAAACCGCAGAATCAGCCAATATAAAGGTAAGCCTCACCCCCCCCCACGCTATTAGCATCATCGCTTTCCCCATCCCCCTCTCTCTTTAATAGGTGTTGCTTAATTTTTACGTGAATTTCTCTCTCTTCATCACACTGGGATACTGTACCTCCTGGTATAAAATTTACCAGTACAGCTGGGCGAGTATTTTTGTTTATGTACGCGTATGTGTATGTGTATGAAAGTAAGCCTTTTTGTACCCGTTTTTAATGCCCCGGCCCGCGTGCCGTTTCCCCTTTGGCCAGCTGTCTAATCTGGTTTGACAGGCCCTTCGGTTATTGTTCCATCCATTCGCCCCTTCCCCTACCTGTCAAACCACTGCCAGATTTCCCTCTCCCCTTTCCTCTCTCTCCCCCTTCGGGTTCCATTTAAACTGAGGTGATTGCGGTGAATCTCATAATGTGCTTATGATCCACATACGCACCTGGCTCATGCGCCCTGTACGCCCACCAGCGTAACAATCATCCTTGCTTTTTATTGTTATTCGACGGGGCTGTATAATTCACTTTATTTGCGGGGGAAGCCCTCTCCCTCCCTTTCTCCCTTGCACCGGATGCTGTGCCGTATAAAACCTATATTTATATTGATCTATGCAACCGGCACCCACCTCCCTTAATTGCCGCCCTCCCCCCCCCTTTATTACCTCATTGGTACCGTTCCACTCCATTCACCCATACTTCTCCTTCCTATATACACACACCCCCTCCCATGTTCCACCTTCACTCGGCCCAGTCATCCACTGGCAGTTATAGCCGTCGTGTATCACTTACCACCGATTCTCAGTCGACTAACCCCTTACTCCACCATATATATCCATACTCCCCCATCACCTTTCTGTCCTATTTTGATGTGCTATTTTAGTGACCGACACTTGGACGATTTCCTGTGAAAACACTCGATTTGCCATCTGCGCCCCTGAACATCGCTGATTTAGCCTTACCCCCCTTTCCTTTTCTTTTCCTTTCCGCTCTGGTTTGTTCAACTTCCTCCCCATTCCTCGTGTTCTGGGCTGCAGCGCACTCTATTTCGGTTCATTGTTTTCGCCTAAATAGGAAGTTTTTATATAAGCCCCGGCTTACCCGACCAACTTTTCCATTGGACCTTTTTTAGTGTGTCCCCCTTCGTCTTTCCATTCACTTCGTGCGTGTATTTTCCCACTCCGTACCCCTGCCTTTTATATTATTATCATTACTATTAGTAGCAGTATTAGCTGTCTGTATTATCTTGCTTTCTAATCGCTTTAATCATGGCCGATACGAAAGCTGAGGCGTATCACACCGAGGATCAGTCCTCAACCGACCCGAGGGTCAAGAAGGGCAACATTTTTAAGCGTGCCTTTTACCACCACTGGCGTGACCAACCCTACCAGCGCACCGAGGCCCAAATTGATCGGGAACGCTTTCTCATTGGTAATATTCCCTTCAACCGGTGGATTTTGTTTCCCGTGGCTGTGCTGATTCAATTTTGCTGTGGTTCCCTCTACGCCTGGAGTATCTACAACAAGCCCATTGACAAGGCCATTTCGGGCAACGAAAATGCCAACGACGCCCCCATCACCTTTTATCTTGCCGTGGGTTTGCTGGGCTTTTCGGCCGCCGCCATGGGACCCGTCTTGGAACGCCGGGGCCCCCGGTTCGGTTGTTTGATCGGTTCGTGCTGTTTCTTCATAGGCCATTTACTCTCAGCCTTAGCGGTCCACACGAAGCAAATGTGGCTCCTGTACATTGGTTACGGTATCATCGGCGGTTACGGTCTAGGATTTTGTTACATCTCGCCCGTCTCGGCTCTGCAGAAATGGTTCCCGGATCACCGGGGTATGGCCGCTGGGTTCGCCGTCTGTGGGTTTGGCGCCGGTTCCATTGCGTTTGCCCAGATCCCCGTGCCGCTCATCAAGAGTCTGGGGGTGCCCAAGACGTTCATCATCATGGGCTGCATTTATTTCTGTATCATGATGCCCTGCGGTTGGCTGCTCCGTGTGCCCCCGCCCAACTACACCATCAACGGCATGGACGCCTACCGTGAGCGGGTATCCACCACCGAAGTCGACGTGGAAAACGGAGAGGTCGAGAAAGTAGACGAAGCCTATGTGCCCGCCCCGACCCGCAAGCAACCCAACATTAAGATGACCCTCGTCGAATCCCTCCTGGACCGTGATTTCCGACTGCTGTACCTGGTCTTCGTTGGTAACTCGGTGTTCGGTTTGGTCGTGATTTCCCGCCTCTCCACCATGATCGTTGATATCTTCGGCAAGTCCACCACCACCGCTTCCGCCATTGTGTCCGCCAACGGGGGGTTCAATTTAGCCGGCCGCCTCCTCTTTTCCATCATCTCCGATAAAGTCGGCCGGAAAACCTGTCTCGTCTTCACCCTCACCGTCCAGTGTATTGTCATTGGCGTCGTTACGCTCATTTTGGAAGAGGGGTCGTACGGGGCGTTCATTGCCATGATGTGGATCATCTCCTCCTGCTACGGCGCCGGGTTCGGGATTATCCCCGCCTTTTTAACCGACATGTACGGCCCCAAGAACATTGGGGCCTGTCACGGGATTATTCTGACCGCTTGGTCCATCGCCGGTGTCGCCGGTGGTCTAGCCTTCACGGGTATCTTCAACAACCTCATCAGCGGGGGTCGCTCCACCAAGGACTACAACGTCTACGTCATCAACTTCTGGTGGATTTTGGCAATCACCATTCTCGGCTGGTGCTTCTCCATCTTCGTGCGTACCACCCTGCGCGACCGTCTGTTGCCCCCCGTCGAAGGCCAAATCTTCCGGATCCGTATCTTCGGTCAGCTCATTCGGCTGGTCAAGGACGATCGCCTCCGTCTGCAATTCGTCAAGAAGGTCCAGGAAGATGCCGAATGGGACCGGTTTGTGGATGAAATTAACTCCGCTGAAGAACGCCAGTCGCTCACGGATAACTCCAACCGGGATCGCTCCAATTCTCTGTAACGCCATACTTTAATGAGCCCGTTCACCCTTATTTTACCACCACACGAAATCACGACTTACTTGTTTGAGCGATATTGCTGTTAGCTCTTGTACACATGGCCTATCTATTGTTATCCTACGTGACTGTTGCTTCCCTATATACATTCTACGTTTGCTGTCTTCTTAGTTACACGCATGGCACCATCGGCTGATTTGCCCTTTGGCGGCGTATTCGCGCCCACCGCCTTTGTAAGATTTTATTTTATTCCTCCTATATTTTTATCTATACATTACTGGAGTCCGGACTTAGGTTAACTGTAGAACTATGTTATTCACCTCTTCTTTTTCGATTTTTTTTTGAAACGTAATCACTCCGCTCCTTACTCTATACTATTTTGGCACATTCGCCACTACTTATCTAATATTCACGCCCAATAAACCTAATTTCATATTGAAAAAAAGAAAGGCCCAATTGGTTTCGCTACTTCGTGCTATTTCGGTACTCATCCTGTTTAATAGGGGCGTTGGCGACCCATACTAGGGTGTGCTAACAATAGAAACCCCTAGCCAAATCATAGCCTGATAATATTAGTTCGCCACTATATAGTTGGAATGTCGATTGCAATAATCGGTGTATTTTGATGCTAAATCGGGTTAACTGAAAGGGCTAGACGCTATTAAGACAAAGTATTAGTGGCGGTAATAAATAAAACGGGGTTTTAAACATCAAAATCAGCCAATTGACAAGTACATAATGGAAATACGTGAATCATCAAATGTGATAATATAATGGAATCCAAATCCAGTAGAGAGCTATTAGAGTTTAAATGCAAAATAAAATATATCAGAGTGAGTAGAGTAGTGGTAAGGTAAAAAATAAAAGGGAAATGTAATTGGAGTCCGAGTTATGCGAAGAATAAAATGATTGGGGCAATTATAAGGGTAAAATGAAGATTACGAGGTCAATGGATATGAAAACAGAGGTATTAAGATGGTAGTGGGGGGTGTACAGCGAGGATCGAACCAGCTCAGTGAAACGGAGACTGGTGGGAATCAAATAACAGTCAGGGAACCGGTCGGTAAGAGTTTGACGAGGTCAAGGGCGTGGAATGCGGTGGCTGGGGGGAACGAGGCCGGCCGGTTTGGGTCGGATAAGCAATCAACTCCTGGCAGTCATCGCCCTGATATGATCGAGGGTGCCGATGCGATTGAGGATGGGAGTAATGGTAAGTATGATCTTGGGGGCGATGTAGAGAGTAGAGATCATGGGTATGAGTCGCTGATCCCTGCTTAGACATGGACTGCACCGGCGGGGGCAGTTCAGAGGATGGGCGACTCGAAATCCCTGGATTATTAATAGGTGTAGTGGAAGTAGAGCCGGCTGGATGCATGGGGGATAATGGTGATACAGAGGTGTGACCGGGGCTGGTAAAATAATGCGGGGAAGTCGGACTGGATGCAGTCATATAGGGGGTATTAGACATATTAGCACGGGAACCCATTGGAGATACAGTTCCGCTGCCATACGGATGGTGGGAATGTGGATGAGGGTGGTGGGGGGAAAGCGCTGGCGGCGTGGGGAGACCATTGCCGGGCAAAAGGGGTCGAGCAGCAACTGCCGTGGTTTTATCTCCCGTAGCCAGGCGCCGGTTCTGAGACTTTGAGGCCCTGGTCAGGGAACGCGAGTAGCGCAGACCACAGGCATTGCAGAGGGTCTTGTGACCACTGGGACCCCGTCGCCATTCGGGGCTGGTTTCAGTTTGACAACTCTCACACTTCTTTGGCGGAGTCGCTATCAACTGTTGGCCTAGACCAGAGGATGTTCCCGTATAGTCATGGCAGACCCGCTTGGGGGGATGCAGCATGTTTACAAAAATAGCCGACTGGCGGGCCGACTCGGAAGGATGAAGATTGCGCGGACTCCGAGGATCGAGAGCAGAGACAGATAATTTCGGGGCCATGGCATAACAGGAATACGTCGACGAGGACGACAGGCCAACCGAATTCGTTAGGCCGGTGCTATACATTGGGTACGTCGGGGTGACCGGTAAACCAACAAAGTGGGTTACCCTCGAGGCGGATGATCCGGAAGGAGGCATGGTCAACGCGGAAAGCACCCGACTCTCGGTGGCAGCGGTGTCCTTAATATCAGACGACTCAGATGGACCTTCAGGAATAGTTGCCAACTGTGATCTGCCGCTTTCCCCACCAGATATCATCGAAGAGGAGCTCATTTGACTAATTTGGTTAGTATGGGGGTAGATGAAGCCCGGGGGAAGCGAGGGCTGGGCGAAGGCTTCCGCGGGTGGCTCAATATAGGCCGCGGTCGAGTTCTCAGGCCGGGCGTGAAGGGGAAATGAAAACCGGCGTATCTTGGGAAAATCAACAATCGGTGGGAGAACTCCGGCTGAGGCCCGCCGGGGACCATTGCCATAGTTCTCATTTACATGATATTTGGATGCGTCGTGAGCGGGGGAATATTGGGTCGACCCGGAGTAGTCATCTGGGGCATCACCGCTTCCACCAGCGCTACTAGGATAGCGAAAGGAAGCTGTATCGGGTCCAACTTCTTTGGAAGGCGGTGGTCGAACATACCCACCATGGGTCGCTTCAAGGGTAATTTCGGCTACCCTTCTATTCTTAGGCATGAATCTATCCCCAGCCGCCGCCAGTGAACCCCGGCGGCCCGAGTGAATATCCCAAGACGGGCCAGTGACCAGATGGTTGGGGTTGAGACTGAAGCGGCGTGGTGGAGGTAGTGGGGGTGGCAGCCCTAATGGTGACACGTCGATGGAATGCCGCCGGAACTCCGAGAATATGCCAAAGTTAGAGAATCGGGCTAGTTGTGCGTCTATGCTGCTGATGTGAGGTGAAGTATCAGCTGAGTGGGGTACCTCGAAAGAGGAAACCGCTGATAATGAGATTAGTTCAGGATGTATGGCTAAAGTGGGGAAGACTTGCCTTGATTGTAGGCATAAAAACACTAGGCTACCGAAACCCGTTACCACAGCATCCCAAACAACGGGCGGACTTGCGCTGGCCTGTCGTCGGGCCCGCACGGAAAGAGATGTGGATGCCAGAGGGTCCCAATTAGGCATCTGGCTGCCGTTAGCTGCACGCCGGAGAGCGGCAACACAGTCGGACTCAAACAGTTGGTGGACGAACCGAGGCGAAATAGGAGTATCCAAGAGATCTAGAATACGCACCCGGTCAGATTCGGAGGGGGGGAGACAGTGAAGTAGCCGCATATCCCGCCGATCGTACACCTGGACCAAGCGGACAGGCGATTTAGGACCGGTTGAATCGTGAAGGGAATCCCGCATCTTCCGCTTAGTAGTCAGCGAAAGGGGGGCAATACCGCGCAGTCGGAGAAAGGTACTGAACATTTCGTTCAGGTCAGCTTCAGACATGGTTTCGTCTCGACATGTGCAAGTTGATTCCGGCAGGTGAGGCACTGCAGTGATGGTGCTTTGGGAAGGGCGATGTATAAAGGCCAGCACCAAATTATCCTTTAAGGTGAACAGCCCCATTCGCATGACCATGTGATAGTTATCGGAGGAGGCCTGGCCCAAATCTAGATCCACGGAGCTGGCCCGGGCCGGTCGGCCAGTCGGAGTATTGTGGCCTGACCACGACCGCTTGATTCCAGTTGGAAGATCGGGAAGCCGCGAAGTTGATGAACGACGGTATAGCCCGGGAGCCTGAGGAGCGGGGGGGAGAAGACATGGTTCACGGAATTGTAATCGACATCTAATTCGGGGCCGGTATTAGGATTGGGCAGCAGTGAAATATGCATGGAATCAGAGTGACGAATAGAAATAATCGATAAATATGCAAACCATCGCGGTTAGTTCTTGTGATCGCGGACAACAATGCAAACACTTTGACTATTAAGACGCAGCCAAGAATTGATCCCATTATGGAACCGGTGGCGTGCATCCACCTGTTTGATCTATTCACCCCGGAAAAGTTGCTGAGTGTCTCGACGGAAGCACCGCACCTCCCCCCCCCCAGTCCAAATCCCCGTAGCCTGGTTAGCAATATAATTACACATTGCCCCAATCAACAGGGTATATAGACGAAGGGTGATCGATGTGCCACTGTCACCTAAATTGGAAGGAGGGGTACGTTCTACTTTATGGTAGTGGATAATCGGCACCTAGCCCACAATAAGTGAATCCTGTCGCTCATATTTTCACCTATACTGAATTACAAACAATGTCAGATTTAACTAACAAGCCGAGGGGAATCCCGCACAAGGTTGGGTTTTGGCGCGAAATAAGGGTGCGAGCAATCAAGCCCAGAGCTGGATTACCCCATTCTTCTTTGAAAATGTGGTGCATTTTGAATGCGGGGAGCAGGGAAATAGGCGTACCTGAGTGCCCAGGCCGTAATTGGATAATATAAAGGCGGGGGGACTTACGTTATCTCAGTTCCGTAGAAACTACTGTCGGTCAACAATTGGGTTACATCTGCCCGGGCGAGGGGCTCTTCGTCGGGGTGAATCCAGTGGAATAGGGAGCTGCCAACCGAGAAAGGCTGGAAGCAATCAATGGGGAAACTGCGGTTAAGATTGGGGGAAACGTAAACAATATCGAGGTTCTCAGATGATAATAGTGCCCAGAAGCACGGGAGTAAAGGTGGTTCGGATAGAAATGGGCTGGTGATTTCGGATAAAGAGCTTAGATGTAAGCCAGGCGAGGATAATGGGTTTGGGTAGGATATGTTGGAAGTTGTCGTTGAAAGACCTAGGGTAGAAACAGAAGGTAAAGCTAAAGTGGGGGCAGTCGGTCGACCCGATAAAGAGCCGGAACGGCTTGACGAGTTCGGGGCCTCGACTTGGTCTAGAGAAGTAGTCCGCTGGGGAGAATGGGACGAGGCGAGCTGTTGTGAAGATAGCTCTCGGGGGGAATCGACCCGGGAGACTATCCGGTCCATGGGGGGCGTTGTGGTTGCCAAGGTGTATGCGATACGAGTCCTACTGGACTGGGACACGGGTTGGGTCATGTTCGAGGGGTGCCAGGCTTGGCGGCAAAGTATATAAAAAAATACCAATAATTAACGAACGCTGTGATAAATAAAAAAAAAACTGGGGTCAACAGGCTGGTAGCAATTCGGCGGGCCGAGTTCAGGCAAGAGGCCTTTTCTGCACACCGTTGGGCCGGGAAAGGAAAGAAGGGAGGGAAGGGAGAAGCACACGAAACTGTGGATTAGAGATTGCCACACCCACAGGGTAGCCAACTAAGGTGTATTACGGTATCGGTATATGCTACCAACATATGGTTGTACAAAGGAAGCGGGGCGGGATCCTGACGGTTTATGGAACCGCTACTGAATGACTGGATAGTGGTCACCAGTCGTTGGCCACTGCTGCGACGTTGAGGTCGGACAGGAGGGCGGAAACTCAGTCACTTTATAGGAGAAAAAGCCCTGTGAACGTGGTTGGTGACTAGGGTTAATAGTAATAAACGGAGTCCTAGGAATAGCACGAAAGAGGCCAAGCGAGAGACTAAAGTTGGGAAAGTTGTTATAGCTAGAACGGAGACTCCCAAGAGAAGAGAGAGAGAGAGGTAAAATAAGGGAACGGGACGGAAAGAAGACAAGACTGGGTTATGGTATAGTATGCAGCCAGGTTATTATTATATGGCCACCAGTTCCCAAAGCACAAGGGGGGACCCGAGTGGGAAAGGCGAGGCACAACACAGCGATTAGTAGGCAGCAAAAAGGCAGACAAGTCCAACCACACACAGGGGAAGAGAATAGCGGGGAAACCAGGGGGAAGGGTTGGCCACAGAGACAACTGTAGGGGAGAGCGGCGAGGGTATCGGGGAAGCGGGGATAGGTTGGATTCACACTGAAGGGCCGACTGATGATGGCGGTGATAACTAAACGCTGGGCACGCCGTGGGTTGTACCTGTTGGTGAAGTAAGGGGGGAGGAGTCGTCGCAGACGAGAGTGCAAGGGAAACAAGGCGGAGAAAAGGAAGGGAACAAGGATAAGTGTAACTGCGAATAAATATTAGGTGGGTGATGAAGGACTAGGAGAAGATAATGCAGTAGAACAGAAGATTGAGGAAAAATAGCACGACAACCAATTTGGGCTAAGCTGACGAAGGTTGGGTGAGGGACGTCCGCCTTATATATCACATACAAGAGGGCAGTTGGATTGCCGGGAAGAGTCTATGCGCATACAGCCCAAAGGGGCGATTGCAGCTCAGGGCGACTAAATGCCGAACCAAAAGCCACCTGTAGCACAGCCGTAATGATTAAGGGCGTGCGCAAGAGTGGAAAAAAAGCTTAAATAGGATACGGTCCGAAGGGCGACCGAGATAAATATATATATATATATATACTTACATTCTTTCAGGTTTATATAACTAGTCGCGTTACTCCAGACTGGGGGAGGTTATCCTAGGCTACTGAAGTGGTGAGAAAGATGGTCAGAGTGTGACGAGAAAATAAAGATAATGGGGCAAACCACCCAATGCCATCCCCGACGCTTCAACAGCGATTGGAGCGACTTGGCTCCGCGCCAGCTCAATGTTTATAGGTGCACATGTTGGCCACGGAACTACTGAAAGGGCGGGAGAGGCTCTCTGGCTCTGACAAATAAGCACAGTTTCGGTGGGGCCCTTTAGTTCAGCACCCGGGGCAGTAAGGTTCTGAACGATTTGTCCAGTCAGCAGCCTGGCCGATTGACGGTGGGAACGGGGAAGGTCTACTTAGATAGCTCTGATCACGGGGCCTGATCGTTCAAGCTGCAGCCGCCCTTTTTCTTCCCTCGGTCACTTTCTCCCCCACCTATGTTCGCTTTCTTGGGGAACCCCGAGGGGCTTGTTCAGCAGTACACACAGACGCACACGCACGTACTTATTTTTGGAAGGGCCGCCACTATGGGCCTACTGCACCTTGGGGGGCTTGAACCGTAAAGTCCAGATCGGACAGGGGCCACCACCGCCTGGCCGGGGGATAAAAGTGCCACTAAGCCTTGGACGGCTGGGCCTGAAATGGGAAGAGTCATACAGATCGCTGAATAAGTTCCCAAGGTTGCCAATCCGTACAGGAAGCGCCATAATCGCCGGATTTCAGCATCGCCCATTGCTTTACCCACACCCACATTCAAATCACCTAGCAATGAGGGCGAGTGCAGAGAGTGGGCCAAACATAGTAGTGATACTGAAGGCGGGATGGAATCGTAAACGGGAATTCCCTCTACCACCTGTCATCGCCCCCATTCTCCATTTGGACATTTCTTTAGTTTGGGTTTAGCCCAACCCGTTCCGTTAGCACACACCCACCCACACCTACACACACACACAACTGCACATTCATTATCATAATTCGAGCACCCACCCCCTTACCCCCTCCTCTTCTCCCAACTCCTCCGAACACTCTCGTCCTACACATATACATCCACGCACGCACGCATAGTTTCACTTCTACGCCCTCTTACACACCGATGCAGAAGCATAGCGTGGTTCGCCGGTGTAGGTTATTATGACCTTCACTTGTGCCCACGGACCAAGGACCTTTTCGCAGCTTGGGACACCCTGGTCGGCACGGCTGCACAGGGATAGTGGATACTGCGTGAAAGGTCCCGCCGCACCTCATCGCCGCGAGCTGCAAATTCGCAGCCCATAATGCACTGCGTAGCACTGCCCGAATAAACATTCCCACTTGCAACTCTGGCCCAGCGGGGTTCCTGTGATTTCCCTATACACCCTCTCTGCCGAGCATCTTACGGGATGAACAATATCCATAAACATTCATTGACCACTCCTGGTTTCTCGCTTCTTAAGGACCGTGGTTTAGCCGAAGTTATGGAGAGTGCCCACTTTGGGGGTTGTGTGGCACTGCGATCTTGGTCGGGCCTTCCATTACCTGTCCTACACTTGCTAACCGCCCCTGAATCACACCACCCCTACTGGATAACCTCGGCCGGTGACCGATAAGGGCATGTGGAATACACCGGCGAACAGGGTAAATCATCTTTGGGCTATTAGAAACGACGCCTCATTAAGCTACCTATACAGCCCGCTCAGTTGGAAGCAGACCGGCTTCGACGTTTGGGGGCGAGTGCATTTGCAACGGTAGCATTACACTGTGCTTATAGAGAGCTAAACTGGGGTGGAGGCGTCTGGGCAAGCATGATAGGTTTCTAAGATGCATTCGAACCTAGTTTAGTGAGGGCCACTCGGACCACTTATTACTGCGAAGTAGTGCAGGGAGGGCTTCGGAGCTTCACCCCCTTCTGTACTGCGGTGGTCCAATAACACGTCTTTGGCAACAAGGAGGTACACAAGGCATACCGACACACTACACTTCATAATGGTGCACTGGGAGACCATCCAGTTTCGATGAGGAATACGAATCCCATTTAGTAGCATGTACTCCCGCCTTGTCGGGATCCCCCCGCGCTAAAGTAAACCTCAGGCACCGCCCCATGCCTCCCAGGTAGAGGCGGATTTAGACATTGCCCCAATGTTATAAAGTTTCGATTGCATAGTTCAATGCACAGTCTAGGAGGCCCAGTAGCTGGCATAGTGACATTTGTATTGGACGTTTGTTTCAAACCAGAATGTATGGGCAGGGTTACATACTAATGTCACTTGTAAATTTCCCATGCCCAACAGCCTTTGCTATCCTTGATTTCCATTCTTTCTCACTTACCGGGCCAATCCCAACGCCTAAGTGTTGCAATAATTGGCCGGATCGGCTGCCATTTTCCCCTAGTCACCTATCAAGTAGCTAGCCGATTTGATGTGGGCAACAAACACTCGCGACTGACAAGTCTGTTTGCCGCCGCGTTCCTTCTCCTAGTCTCCCTAGATAATATAAATGGACATTGGGTCAATGAAGCTGTATTCTTTAAAGCGGTAACTAAACTAGTTTAGACTAAGTTGGTGAGGTGCACTAGCGGAGAACACTCCTGATTTTGTTGGCGAATATAGTCCAATAATGCACCCACCGCTGGGGTTGGTGGGCTTTGCGTCTATAAATTCCCATAGAATCAGATTTGGTAATTAACTTTACAGCAGACTGAAGAAACACGTCGGACATCCTGCTTAGGGGTTGGTCGGCACTTTCTTCCATACTTGGAACATTTGAATGCCTTTGTAACTGGTCAATCTATACTTGAAATTGATGACCTTCGGATAACCACGTCTGGTGTTGATTAATCATTTTTAGCTACCGCTGGCTCATCCCAAGCCCCACACATCTCCCTTTTGCTCCACTCCACCCCTCCCTCCATCATTACCACCCCCCCCATGAAAGACAATCTAAATCAGGACACGCTTTTGCAAGGGTTAAGTAAGAGTCTGGTTGGCTACCCACTGGTTCGGTCCACAGTAACTCTCTCATGGACGATCCTGCGCCGCACAAATCCAACTGATTGCCATCCAGTCAGCCTACTATTACCACTGTTCTTTATGCTTCGTTTTTTTATGGCTGAGATCTAGTGATCATCTCAATACGGCCTCACCAATGGCAATGGTTAAGGTTAAGCGGGTGAAGTAAAGCCTCGTTGGAGAATCATTGACCATTGGGGTCTATTCTCTCCTGGCAAAAATTATGGCGCAAGCCCTAATAGTTCTCCGCATGTGCTTACTTTTGACTCGAAGTCTGGTTTTACGAGGGAAATAAGTTCTCGGTATTATTATAGTATTAATCAGCGGCAATTGTTATAGCAATATACCCATCTTTGGATTTCCGAGTGCCTCCCCCAAGCACTCCATCACTATTGCTGACACTGGTCGTTTAGAATGTATAATGACCGGGACAAACCCCCTCTCTTTAAATCAGTACTAGTAAACCCGTTCTTCAGATTAAACGTTAAGGTGAATAATATAGGGTAGATGGAATAATGAGAGGATCTTTGGTTAGTATGGTTCTCGTGATTCTAATCAGACCGACCGCCATCAATCGGCTTTGTTTACCAACATTGCCAAGCCCTAACATCAATTTCCCCCCATCCCCTGTACATTTGCAAGTACCTATCGATCTATTTCTCAGGAGAATCTAGCCAATGTAGACAAATTGGGAACCAGAAAACTAAAATTGCCGATCTGTTCCCCTCATTTTTGGGATTTTTTTTATAAAACAATAAATCCTACGGATACAGCCACCTATTGTTTCGATTGAAAAATGCCTCCATATCTATTTGGGTCCCATCAAACTGGTAACCAGCTGCCAAACATAACGAATGTATGGGTTTTTTTATTTGACCATAGTGGGCGTTGCTGGCCAAAATGTGAGGGCCGCCGGGTGCAATTGTACCGAGTCTGTATTATATTCTAAACTCCAGTTGCTGACTAGAAAGCTCCATCCATTCGACCATTCCGGTTGAGCCGAGCAAGTACCGTGTAGTTGGCATTTCTATACTAATTGTGCGCCAACATTCGGAGCCATTGGCTGACATCCACCACATTGGTTCTACTCCTGTCCAAGCAGCCGTGCAGCCCAACCGGGCGGCCATCGGACTTCAACGCGTCTTATAACCGATGGTGGGACCCCGGCACACTGGCTGCCACCATTTACTCCTCCTCATTCGCAATTGCATTCCCCTCCCTTCCTTTCACACCCCCTCGACTCTGCCCTGCCCTGTCGGTTCCACACCCAGACGCCTCGATAATCACCTATCCTTACTGCGTGGGTGCGCGGTGGGGACCGGCTGCTCTTATCAGAAGCTACCCCTAAACAAATATACAGAGCCATGTCGGAGGTACAGGACGTCCGGACCAAGATAGTCAGTAGCGAGCCCCCGGTGTGAATAAACGTGGCGTCTTTCCAGCAGGACGCATTGCAGAGCCCGTATGGGCCCGAATACGAACTCTAGCTGATGCGGCCCGAGTGATACAGCCACTTGGAGTTGCACTGGGTGTAATGAATACCGGGTGTTTCCTAGCCCTAGCAAAAACCCTTTCTAGTTCCCAGGTATATGAATTCCCCCGGATAGTATATCTTTAGGAATGAAATAGATCTGATATCATATGGAATAATGGCCACAAGAATGCCAGGGGACGGGGTAATGGTAGAGTAGTGTGTGGGTGTGGGGTCAATCATGCATGTACACTACTTCGCAGAGGACTGGTAGTAGTGATAGAATAGTGCTGTATTGTTTGGCCGTACGGCTCGAGGCGGTAAAGTGAGGTAGTCAGAAATAAACTATAATAAAGGTTGGCCTAAATGGTCTCCGTGATTGTTCTTGCCAGTGTACTACCTGTTATTCGAGTGATGTGCGCCCTTCAATTCGGAAACCTCACATTTCGATTGAAGTAGCTAATATATATTAAGGAGAGTTGTGGCAATGTAGGCATAATGGTCGATAACAGTAACACATGCTTCTTCTTTAGCCACCTTATTTCGTTGTATTTATATAATGTCTTGGCTAAAACTCCACGGGGGGAGGGGTCCGGGCTGATGATTCGACCTCTACGAAATCTAGCGGGTAGGCATATGATGAGACCATTCTATAGTTGACCAAGTCGGCCCCAAGTTATTGTCATAAATAGTCCATTTTTGGTGTTCAGCGGGATATACTAGGTAAACAAAAGGTCACGACCGTGAAGGTGACGAGCTTGAAGGTAGGGCAATTGAGGTTTTTAATCAATACACACAATCACGATCAATACAAGTAAGCGGGTATTGTTTTACTGGTGTCCACTCCACCTCAATCGCTCACACAGTGGTACTTCAATTGCATTCATCGGGGGGTATATATGTATGGCGTTTTAAATTTATAGTCCAGTATTGTTTCTGGGATTGTCTGCCTGCCACTGGGCTTTCCCCTTCTACCATATTGTCCCATAACCCAGCTTCCTAGACTGACAAGGTTACGAGCCGATTTCTACCCAGAGTATCCCCCCCCGTAGTTAATAGTCTTATTCTGCGAAGAAAGAAGGCGGGATTGTTTCCTAATCGAAGGCCCGCGTTAAGACAATACTTTGAAACATGGCTAGTAATTCAAAAAATCAACAACTGGGCCAGAATGCACCACCAATCCAAAAATAAAAGTATCGACTGCTGCTATTTGTTTAGAATGGAGTCGAGGATTCCAAAAGCGGTGCTATGTTAACCAAAGATCATGAGTTCAATTAATGCTGGAATCAATAATGCCATGCATCCCCAACCATAACTTACATGTTCACTGGATGCTCGACTCTCTTTTTTAATACAGGCGTTGGTATGGTTCCCCTATTCCAACCCAATTATCAGAAAACCCTCAGTTCTATTCTAAAGGAACGACACTCCTCCTGCATGACCCCAGCTTTTTAGTACAATTAATGAATCTCTGACCTTCCGGGAATGGATATATTAGTTGAACACTGGAAAATGAGTCAAGGCGAGTATTCCCTCCGCACCCCCTTCTCGTTCTCCGTTTGAGCCAGTCCGTGATGAGTAATTATGTACTGCTCCTTCTTCAACAGACATTCTAGTATGGGTGTTTGCAACCTACCCCGTATTTTAGTATAGGTCAGGTCGGGTTTTAGGAACAATATTTTCGATTTACTCGCAGCTGTTGACGTCACAGCCTACCATATATTTATTATCGCCCTGTGATCTTGACAACAGTCCACCCCTCCCTCCCCGCCCTCCACCCACTGAACTTCTGATTTAAACACTAAGATTCGTTTCCCCTCCCCCTGGCATTTTTTCCGACCAACAGGTTTCTCTTCTCATGCAATTTTTTGTACCTCGTTAACCGTGGACTTGTACAGTAGGTTAGTTCAGTGATTCTTTTTTTTCCGTACATGGTCGGTTCACCTCTTCCGGAGAATGTGATTCCATCTACATCAGCCATGCAGGCGGATGAGTCGTTCTATCCACACCCACCCGCATCCAGTTCCTCATTATCTCACTCCACCCCAATCGCGCCAGGTTTCCAAGGAGATGAGCCCATTGATATATAAGCAACAGTTTCTATATTCCCTGGATACATTGTTGTACATAAGATGGCTGCAGCAGCGGGTTCAGATAGGGTTGAAACAATTCGAAACAACAGGTCATCCGAATGCCGCCACTTTAACTAAACGTTCACGGAGAGTACCTAAACTGGTCCTTAACCCTTATTAACGTACTATTTTTATAGTGTACTACTCTTATTATTTTGACCTGATTGGGTTTTGGGCTTGGAAATAAATAGGCGTGTGCGTGAAACTATTCGCATTAGATCTTAAGTGATGTAAAATGGAAAGGCACTAGCTATTGGTGGGTTTTTAGTGTATCCGAATATACAGCTACCTGGATCTTTGGGAGGCTGGGAATTTCGGTTGATCAATAGATGGATATACCCCGCCCTGTCCCCTTATTCAAAGCCCCCCCTTGATATTATTCTAATGATAAAGTCCTTAATGTTTTAGGCGTACCGTGTTTATTTTAGTATCGGTGGGCCAACTGGATTTCCCAACTTTTCTTCAGCTTCTAATATAGCCTCCCCCCGATAGCCATGTATGCTTATGTTTTCAATTAGTTACTGTGGTATTTTGTCAATATGAGCGAGGTTCAGCCCGACTGTCTTTCAAAAAATCCATTGGATGAGGCAAATATTACTGGTTGAAAATGAATCGCCGCCTATTCCCCCATACGCATACCACGAAAACCCTTATACAGCTGGGCAAAATTTCACCCATATGAATTGGTCTGCTTTCAAATGACAATTGTGCCTATTCCCCCTTTTTTGAGTTCAGTTTAGGTAGGGGTAGTAATGATTTGCCTATAGCAACTTTTTATATTTTTGGCAAGAAAGGCAAGTATTGCATGATATGGTGAATTTCCGATATATGGCGAACCTATGGTCGCGATCGGGGTCCAGTGGCATCGCGAAAGCCATGGTTCATAATTAATGAATTACACGTCATACCGATGAATGCCATGCAAAGGCCATGTCTAGTTAAGCAGCACGGGCCTTCATACAAGTTGGGATCCAATCCGCTGTGGTTACAGATGGCAAATTGGTCTAATATTGTACCTCGGTGACGCCCTACTATTTAAACCGAATAGACGGCAATTTGTATATTGAAATTTAATGAGACGGAGTTTTAATTCATTTACTTTTTCAAGAATAGACCACGGAAAGTTGGGTTTATAAATAACCATTCACTTTACATTTCTTAAAGAAAATATTCCCAGGAAATGGCCCGGCTACTAGAGCTACACGGACCCAGACAGTGCTTGTAGGGCACTGCCTCGGTCACATGTGGGTGTGGAGGTATTACCTCCCAGTGGACGCGAATAATTTATTCGGATAAATGGAGTGGTGGTCCTGACGAAAATATTTCGGGTACTTTCAGAAAAACCCAGGCTATCCCACCTCACCCCCCTGGAAACGCACCTAAGAATGGCTATATTATCACTCATCTATCGGAGTTTCCCGACGTTCAGTATCATGCGACCGAGGGGGACACCAAACCACCCACGTCCCACGTTTGCATTGCCACACATAGCAACGAGGTTGCTGAATAGGGGTTTAGTGATCTATATAGATTTTAAAATAGAGTTTCATTATTTAGACATGCCGCCCCCTGTGATCTAAACAGTTTAGCGCTGGACGCGTGGAAAGGGGGTCGATATGAGTGAAAAGTGAACGGGAATAGGGGGGTCGGGGCGATTAGGCGCACGGACAGTAAGGTAGTGCAGCAACCGACACACATGTAAGTGGGGGGGGGGTCGTAGAAACATTATGTTCCAATCACCGTGGGGGTGGTGCTATGTGGCTGGGAACACCTATCCATGTGCGCAGTTCTAATAGTATTGTTACACAAGGAAGGCAGGTTTAAGTAGGTGGTACCAGGATACTCCAGGTATAGTCTTAGGTTAACCGGTTAAGGCATCGGCCAAGCAAAGGTAAGCAGCACTACCAAAAGATACTCCTAGTGAAGGATTGAGTTGTCCACGAGGCATGCCAAGGGTTAATACAGCTTTATTGTGAACTACAGGCGGCTCAACGACCATGTGGGCTAAAATAAGGGACAAAGAAACCCCCTCACCAAGTGCAGCTGGATAGGTTCACCCCTTTCCTTGAACCTTTTAAACCCATTATAGTACAACAGGTTACATATATCGGATATCCAGAAAGGGGGAAGGGGTATATGTTACTCTTCCTTCCCAAGAAGATTGCTGGGTTCTTCGTTTCCCTATGTGAATAGTTTCTCTGAACCAGTTCTAACCGGCAAATCCCGCGGATCTTAGTGTTGGTCGTCCTTCGTCCCAATACTTTATCCCCCTTTAGGATAGAGGAAACATCGCCAAAAGTGGGAATTGGTGAGGCTTCAGTTGAATTTCCAGCCATCCAAAAACCACCGCGGGTTTGGTATGGATAGGGAGCTCCTATATCCTTCACTCATCCCCGTCTGGTATTCGCCACCTTCATTCGTTTTAGTGTTCAACGCAAACGGGTTGATCAATGAGTAGAGCGCAACCTTAACTTTGCTTCACCGCTACTTTCCAATGCCCTGCTTATTCATTAGTTTTACCAAAGGTGGGGTGGTTCCATTGGCCAGATATGCAATCCAAAGGCACTACCTTGGCCCAAACACCAGAGCCAAAGGATGGCTTCTCTTTAGATACTCCGACTGTGGGCTGATCGCTCCTGTAATACTTTAATTATGTGTTAAGTATTGCTTTAAAGCCCTAGTATAGTATAGGTATGAGGTGTTTTCATGCTGTTTTTTATATAGGTTGTCCCTATCAATTTCCCCTATTCCAGAACCTATAAGCCCCGGTGTTGGTCAAGTGCGCTTCTGGTCATCCAAGTTATGCTTTGCTCATTCCTATATTTGCTAAACCTCTTTGTTTTCGCAGCTGATTTATTTTACGCCCAATAACTAACCCCAAGCGAGTCGCATTGCAGCCCGCGCTAAACTCCCCTATTTCTAACACTTTCCTCCTCAACCCTCGGCCATCTAGTCAAAGACGTCACCACTTGTGCTTGGGCGTCTCATTCGCGATGGGCCACATGCCCTGGGCCTTGGCCGTATTTGGCTTACTTTGGAGCATCCTCCTGTCGACTGACGTAAAGGCCTCAATGCAACTCACCGTTCAGGGGGGTCCGACCACTATAACCACCCACGGCTTTTTCGGTGACTCGGGTACGCCCTTCCAGGTCACGGGGATCCTTCTCCCCGTAACCCTTACGGACAAATGCCAGATACAGCTACCTCAACACCGTTCACCGGACTGGGTCTGGGCGCCTAAAAACCCCAAGCAACCCTATCACGTTATCCTGCTCATGGAAGACTGGGCCCGCGTATGGTCCGTTTGTCGAGAGAAGTCGAATGTAAGTTTTAGCACTCCCGTTTTCCATCAACTGCCTAATACTGTCGGTCCAGCCGGTCCGCTCTGACGTGGACTTGGTGGTATCGTGTGAAAGGTACTTAAAGCTGCATCCCTCCAACAAGCTATCGTTGACTTATTTGATCGATCCCCCGAATACCGGCATTGATACCCCGGTTCTTCTCTCACCTCCACCACCCAGCCAATGTCACTCATTCGCATTCTGTATTGGCACTGGCTCCTTAATTATACTGATGGATCTCAACACCGTCGATCATTAACCCCAAACACCACCTGTCGGGACGGTACCATTGCATCGCTGGTTTATTCGGCAGGTACTCGCCCTTATTGAACCGTATACTACGTCACTAAAACAGCTAGGCTGGCCCAGTGTTCGACTAGTACTGTTCCCGGCTGCCCAAAATGCTAATCAAAATTTCGGTGACCCCAGTCGCGAAATGTACGGTAACTGGCTGGATCACCGGTCACCGGGAGTTGAATTAGGTCTCATTTCGGCCGATGAATACACCCGGCTACCAGGTGTTGAGCTGCTCCAAAACATCACAGTCGAAGTCTTTAGTGGTAGGTGCACAAAACCCCCTTTCCCCAATCAGTCCCGACTATTTACCCGACTGCCATACCATCGGTACCGTGCTCCTCCCCGGCAGTTAAATATAGGGCGAATGAAGTTATCGATATTTGAACCTGGATTAAGTCCAGGTTTAGTATTCTAAAAGTTTGCCTAACCACAATATGCAGCTATTTCGGCCCAGTAACCCATCAATCAGTCCATACCCCCAGCCCTATGTTTAAATTTTACTGTTTGTGCTTTCTTATCTGAATTTACCGTACCTATTTTTCTAGACCCTGGGCCATGGAACATCATGTATCAATCGCCCGGCTCCACCATCCAACAAATTTCGGCGTATTTAATGGTAGGCCTCCTTCCTTCTTGCCTATGGCTTAGACATCAATAGTCTATTACTGACTATTGTTCTTGTTTATTTCATGGCTCATACACCCAACGTTGTTGCTTTTTCCACTGACTTACGTAGCACCGTTATATTTCCCGTTAACTCCACCACATCTAAGTCTGACTTTAATTAAGCTGGTTGGTATGCGTTGTTATTGTTGTATTGTTGTTGTTTTTTAGTTTTTACCGTTGGCATGTTACGGGATCTACGCTTCATATAGTCTTGTACATAGGCAACAGTTAAAACAGCCGACCCGACTTGCGGTTTATATTTCGGGTATAATATGCGTCATCTGTAAGTTAGTTTGATCCCATGGGTCGTGCCATATATAATTCGACCCAGTTCTAATAATCCCACCTTTGTAACACCAATATAGCCTACATGACCGCCATATAATTTTGGTATTGGCCAGCCGACACCTAATTTATATTATATTTATATAATTGATTGGATTATTGAATGTCAGTGCTATCGACCTTAAATTTGAAAGTGCGCATTCCAATCACTTTTCAGTGTCTATACATAATTGCCATAACATTTTGCGAATTGGCCGATGCAGCAGTTTACTATGTATGGTATGTAAGCGTTTCTTGCACGACGGGGCTTATCGATCCCCTCGGATGAGCTCAATTCGTATGATGCTACATACATATTTACTTCTTAATCGGGACTATGCGTATGTACACGACGTAGCTCCTTCTATTCTCCGGCCCGATATCATTCTCACCTCGTTTCATTATTTTCCCGCTCCTATATCACTTCACACTTGAATTCAAACAGGGGTCTGTTACTTCAAAACATTATGCCAATACCTGGTTTACGGTTTGTCTTTCTCTGGTTTAACACTCTGCGAATAGGGTCCACCTGTATGGTTGGCATACTGCAAGTCGCTGTAATTGTAACACAAAACCAGCCGTTAGATCGTATCAATTCTCATTTATTGATAATCATGGGAGTTATAATTACTTTTTCACAAGGATTTATCATATTCCTCTATAGTAAGTGTAATTCTACAATAACTATATATGTATAGCTGTATTTTATTTATAGCACGAGATGTTTGTTGATAGGTTAAAGTATTCAAATGGCCTCCAGGCTATTCGTTGATTATACACAATGGCTGAATAAATATTATCAGATTAATTATTACGGTGTCATGATCCCCTAACTTTTAATATTACTATATACCTCTGGCATGCACCAACTTTAACGCTGCCATCAACCAGCCCATCTACTACTAGGCGCCCGCGATGTCCTGGCCCTATCACCCGAAACCTACAGTAAACTGATAAAGGTAAGTGGTTTTAACCGATGCTTTCTTTTTGAAAATAACCCTAATATATAAATGGGCGAGGTTATTTTTACAAACCATAGCATGTCGGCATTAGACTAGGGACTGTTGTATACGCCAGCCTTTTCCTCCCCGTAAATGGGGTATTTCCTTGAAACCCATCCCATTTTAATCAATAGTTAATGGGGTTAACTACGTTCGACTATTCTTTTTTATATCGACTACTGCTTTACCCCTATGCTAGATGGCCACGATAGTGTGTGGTATTCTCATGATTTCCACTCTACGGCTCATTGCCATCATTCTGCGCTACCAAGAATACACCGATGTTGAGATTGTCATCTACCGCGCCGTACTACTTCAGTTGGCAGTGGTACTGATATACGCACTCAGCTTTTACTTCTTCCACTACGAAGAGGCCGAATGTATTCAAATATACAGATGGACGGGTGAAAGTCCCCAGCAGTACCGGATTGTGGTTGTAGATCGGTTTAATTTGGCCGTCGAGCAAGTCGTTGATTATTCAAAAAAACGCCGAGGAAGTGTGTAGGGTATTGGCCAGCCCTTAGGATAGCGCTGGTACCTCATTCTTCGTTAAATAGTTGCATATGTGTTTTTGAATATTCAGTTTTGTTTTTATATAATAGCCACTTTTTATTTATTATATATTCTTGTACGATTATACCACTCTTTCCATACCCTTAATTATTTCTAAACTAAAATAACTACATTTCCATTGTATTAATATTTCCTTTGAATATGGGCGACACCCATTGCTATAAGTTATATTATGAATGTACACCTCTACTGTACCCCACACGCATCCACTGACCTTTACTAATTATTTATATTTGCGTCGGTTTGAGTAAGAAGCACCCCCGCCTTTACTCAAGAAGAATAATCAGCCTAGGCAGATTACTTGCCCCTTTCAATCATGCCTACTACCATAGGTCAAATTCCTAATAAATCCTAGAATAGCCTACACCAAGAACTAATCTACCTAAGAGCATTTAACATAGGGCTATGAATGACTCTATTGAAGAGGTCTAATAGAATAGAATAGATGGTTGGCGACTCCTAAAAATTTAATTAATTAAGGGGTACCAAATAATCGATTAAATAGCTAAGAAGTAGGTAGTAGAAAGATTTACAGGTTTATGTAGCCGAGCACTGGTTGGCAGTGTCAATCTTGGGGGAGGGGTAACTAAACTGCTATTAACAGATACCATTAGAAAGTGGGCAAAATAGGCAATGCTTGAGTGATGGGAACATATAGGAATCAAAAACATTGAGCGAGAGGAGGGGAGTCCGAGGGAGATAAATATGTTGCAATTGGCTTCTTGACATACATATCGCCAGTCGTCGATTTTTCGCGCCGTATTGACATAATTAGGGCCAATCGAAAGCGACAGCCTACGAGATGTTGACTTAAATCATATTTATTATTGAACGCAGCATCAATGGCCTCGATTAAAAAATTATGCGCAATGTTCCTTCTCAGTAGACTGTATCTAATTCCCGTCATTCTGCTCACAATCCTCTCCCCCGTCACTTTATAATTAATATAAAAAGTCTCCCGACGCTGGGGACTGTGATCGAGGCATCTCTCAGCTAAACATATTTATGAACTAACCTACATTTATATTATTTTGATTTGGCATTTAACTATCCAAGGTCTTTGTCTGGTGATGGGAAACTTACTCAATTGTGATACGTTACTCTATTCCTGAAATAAGCGGTGCCCTGTCATGGTGATTTGGCAATATATGAGCACCGTAATGCAGGAGACCTTATCGTATGCATCACCAATGGAACCTGTCCATCCAAATTTGCTGAAAATACAACCCCGATTCTCTGTAATTATATCGCCTCTTTCCAGTACCGGCTACATAGTCCACTTGACCGAGGGGGCGTTGAGTTATAGGGTTGGAAGATACAATTGGGAATCATTGTGACCTCTGTGAAACCATTGATTGGGGCATAGGTTTATGGCAGAACCATTAACGCAGCCACCCAAGATTGCCTTCTATATATCCCTATTACACTCCGAGGTATTGGCAGGTGATTATGGGACATTTTTACTACCGAGTTACTTAATAGGGAGCTGGCTTGATATAGGCTGGCATGTTTCTATTAGGAGGACCCGTCGTCTATCTATGCAATATAAATGGCCGCGAATTCGGCGTATTAAATAGGGCGAATGCTAAAAGGTGACAGTCGTCTTATTCGCACTTTGCATCCCTGTTGTTGTCTTTGTCTTGATATTCATATTTTGGTTTGTCCCATATTATGAGACTTCACTATTTCTTCATCGCGGCCATCATTCTCGGAGGAATCGCGCTAGGGGCAGATATGATTGGCCACTCATTAGATGTGCCCCGCGCCGCCCCCCCTGCCTCCAATGAGATGCCCTCGCTAGCTAATTTTGAGCGACTACCGCCTGAGCTTATCTTCCATATTATGGACCGTTTACAGTGGGGGGCCGCTGGTCAATTGGGGATTGTCAATTCCCGCCTAGCCGCACTGTTTGATCAGTATTTGAAATTCCATGGCGGTTTGGTAAGTGTACAATGCCAAAACTTAATTGCTATTTTATGGTTAGCAACCATTATCAATATTTCCCTGTTTGACTGGATGGTGATGTAGAATACTCCTTAATTTGGGGAGTGGGGAGGGGGTAAATACTGAAGTCCCCGGGACTGGGTTGGGATACTGGAATCTACAACTAAACTACATATACTGCTCGAGATTTAACTGCTTCCTGTATATGTTTACCACGATCTAACTCAACAAGGCTCTTGTCAAAATCCGCCGGGGCCTAGGCCAATCCATAGATGTACCCCCGTCCCAACGTTTCATCCTAATGCAGCCGATTCAACTTCGCCCGCAATTAGCCCTAAAGGTGGTGGAATCGGAAGTTACTACCGCCATTTCTAGTCTTTTGGAACATGCGCTGGGTACCACAACAAATAGTGAGACCCAGATAATGCACATACTCTTTCCTTCAAGGTCGTCTTCCGAGAAGGACTCGGATCGTCGAAACTCGGGCAGCTATCTTCAAACTCTTAGTCTGCGAACTATGGAGCAAGCCGGTTTGATATCCCATATCGTGTGGTACTCGGACTATGTGTCTTCCCCGGCCCTAGAGCGACTTTCGCCTTTACTTTACCTGATTCACCAGCTGGGCAATGCCGATTCTAAAGCAATACTGACCATAGTTATAGCCATTCTGACGCATCTCCACCAGCGGGTGGATTTTGAACAGTACTATCCTAGTGTCCGAGCACTGATTCCCGACAGGCTAGCCTATCTGACTCGCCAATACTGGGGGGACCGGTCCATGTTTGACCAAACCTTCCGGAGCCTCGTATCGTACTACCTGATACCCCTAATGGTGGTGGCACTGGTCCATGCTGGCCAACTTGATCAACTCCAGTACCTCTTAGATAAACTGTATACAACTCAGCTAGGACTTCCCGGATATTCGACATTGGCTCTAATTGCCCTTATCGAACTCGATATTATAGGGTCGAAACCAATGGTCGATATACTCACAGCCTTCTCCACAAAGCATCTGGGCCGTCGGGCCCTTTGTCACTGTGCTAGTAACTTCGGCTATCACCGAACTGAGGCCCAGTTCTGTGAAGACAGGTTCATAATGGCCGGTTCGTTTACCAGTCCTTCGGAGTGTGCTATATTCCTACAGTTCAACCCCCTTCTTATTTCGTTTGATAAGCAACGGTTGAAGCTCACCGTGACGCGGCACCTTTATGATCAAATCATACAAGGTTAAATCTATTATTAATCAATCAATACATTACTGGAATTATCTCTTCCTTTTCTTAGCATTAAGTTGATTAATACACCCCTGTTGTGATAGTATCCTTGGCAATACTAGGTTATTAGGGTCACCAAGGGTGGGAATTTTATGGCGGTCTATATGAAGAGATACTTCGACCGAAACATGCCAATTGAGGGGGGAAAATCATTCTGGTAAACTATCATTTAGTTGAAGCTATATCATGTTTGACAATCACCAGCGCTACTTAAATGGCAAGTTGTATCTATGGAGGCCAGGTCGTTCGTATATAACTGGGAATGTTTTTATTATACCTTCCAATGCACCCATCGCAAGCATTTAAGTATGATTTAATTATAGCTATCCGTATCCAGCCATTAACTTGCCAATAAGGCCGACAAGAATGTGTGCAAATAGTGGTGCCAGGGGAGCGCATAAAATACCAAGAGGAGTTTATGTAACACGCCATACCCAACAGCTGATACTTGCAGTAGTCGCACCTCACTTTAGCAGAGAGGGAGGGACTCCAACCAGAGTTTGGGACCCTCAAGCGATTTCCAGGGTCTTGAAATGGTCTATACTTCAGGCAGCGAGATTCGCCCTTCCTGGAGTATAAGCATCGTCTATTTTAATAACATTTCCTTTCGAGTTATTTTGGACTACACTGAGCAACCAGTATCCACGCATCTCAATTTCCACTCAGCGTTAACTATCCTACTTACTGACTCACCACTACTGACTAACAGCATTGGCTACTTTCACAATTCATTCATCTTTCTTGGGCATTGCCATTTCATACTTCTTTACCGCTTGTTGCCAGCATCTCCCTTTTCGCCAATCCTCAGACTCCATCATGGCCTCTTCTCGCTTCCGTACTTTCCTCAACCACCCGGCTGGTAAGTAGTATTAGGATCGAAACTATACGACTGAGAAATTGTTCGGGTTAGCTCACACCGAAGGCCTCATTGCACGAATGCATTGAACGGGAATCCCTTCAGCGAGTATTTCGAGTCCGGCTACTACTTAATGTCGGTGCTGTCTATAGTATTGCGTTTTTAGGGATAGTCACACTCAACTAACTTGTCAGTACCGGTCAACTTTATTGTATTTGCTCCTTCACCCTTGTCAATATGTAGGCCCCAAGACCATCCACTTCTGGGCTCCGATGTGCAAATGGGTAAGTTGGCTTAATTGTGCTGCAGAGGGCCCTCGGCCGAATAAGAGACTGCAACACCCTCAACTATGCTACCGACAACCTATCTGAGTTTATTGGATTAATAACAGTACACCGATATTCCTATAATTTACTCTTTGGGCTGCACTCGCCGACTGGCTGACTCTAATAGTGTCTCGTAATCGCCGGCTTGGGTGACATGCAGCGGCCCGCGGAAAGCTTGAGCGTCAGCCAAAACGTAGCCCTGGCGGCCACTGGTGTGATCTGGAGCCGCTACTCCACCCAGATTATCCCCGTTAATTACAGCCTCATGAGCGTGAACATGTTCGTGGGCTTCACTGGCCTTTATCAGCTTTTCCGAATCTATACTCACCGGAAAAGTATCGAAAATCAACCCGCTGTAGCCACCACTAATATCGCCCCGGTCGAAAAATCCGAATAAGGGACTTGCGTGACTACCTTGGACAAGCCGGATTTTATTTATGTTGGCAACTGATGGGTTCTATTTATTGTTTATTAGATCAGAAAATCTATAAAACGTATCCACCACTATGGAGTGGCACTTCTCCACTCATAAAATCCATTGGAAACTCTTACCTAATTACCGGAAGGCTGCAATTATGGGACTTTTGCTGGGCATGTGTTAATGTTATTAGTTTACGTAAGAAGAGGTGTATTAATTTCAAACTACTTAGTGACATTTTGATGTCGGAAATCCTGGGGATATGATGATGCAATTATGGATAGACCTGCTGAATTTGGCTGCTACACCCAACTTCGTGTAGGCCAACTACAAAAAATGTGAGAGTATTATCGTCTGGCTAAATGATACGACCTTTCAGATATATGCCGCCGTCTATGATAAGATGTGCACTAAACCCAATTACATCTGACATTTCGGTGGGGTATTCATTTCTCCCTCTACCCTGCACACTGGCTTATAATCATGAGAGTGATAGAAATGACAGTAGACTTGACAGCTGTCACTAGCTAATAGTAGCCATTCACATATCGTCATATTAAGTGTCACCTGGGTTTACCACTCTTAGTCTATCAAGAGTCCCGGGGATAGGCTTCTAATGGTAGGCAGGGCTTTAGACTTGGCCAAGTGGGCTACTAGCATTAGGAACAGGGCACAGTACTAACCAATAAAGGCCTAGGTGATTAGTTATGTAAGGGATGTGCAGCAGGCACACTTATGGGTCAGTACAAGGGGGTGAGTATTGTTACAGGTAGGCCGAGTTGGGCTAGGATCTACTACCTCAGCCGAGTTGGGGTTTGAGGGGGATAATAACTAA